>JAZHYW010019383.1:0-87663 GCA_037355805.1 Ixodes ricinus | reverse complement strand
GTAAAGAACGATAAAAATAGCGATTCACCTGTGTCAGTGTAGGCTGAAGACGTTCCATGACAGATCTAGACTTGAATTACTTCCAAAGGGTTGGCTACTCCCGATGAAAGAGAATGTGGAGATAATCCGATGCATTTAAGTGGTATTTTTGTACATTCCGAGTTTGCTTTTCTCCTGGGTTTGAGGGCTCTCCGGTCACTCGAACCTTTCGCAGCCAAGGGACATTTTACAGCTTGTTGTCTCGCCTCAACCACTAGCCTAGATTAATGCGGAGGGCAAGTTCGTCTGCTTCTTTTGCAGGGGTTGTGGTGACGTCAGAACTGCGAGCTGTGATTGACTCCGATTAGGAGGGTAGTGGGTAGACCCCAGAGCGGCTAGCACTGGGGTCTACCCACTATCCTTCCAATCAGAGCCAATCAGAGCCAGTCAGAGCTCGGCGATCTGACGTCACTGCTACCCCTGCACAAGATGCAGACGAACCTTGCTCCGCATAGCTCTGTCTTCATTTATCCTTCTTTTCGTCTGGCTCTCTGTCTTACGCAGGCGACGAGGTCTGGTGCAACTTAACCCGCGACGTGAGTGCAGACACCGAACTGTTGGCGCACGTCAACCTACCTTCCAGCGACGTGGCAGCATCCGGTGGACCACCTTCCACAAAGTCCCAGGAACCCTTGTCCCGGAACACCCCTCCCGGGGGCGAGCCGCCACCGTGCGAAGAGCGTGCTGCCGCCGCCACCGCCACCTCGGACCCGGACGTAACGACAGAAAAGGATCATCGAGACAGCGCCTTGAGAGACGTCCATGTCCTCGGGGAAAACACAGGTGGCAGAACCCCTCTTCACCTAAACTTGCAGACAGATTCAAGAACCCACGTTGATCTCCGCGTCCCGGACGACGACGATGATGATGATGACGATGAGTGCGTGGTCAATGTCCACGAAGACGTCTCTCAGCCTGAGGTACAAGTGGCCAGCTCGCCGCCGACCTGTCAGGTTGTGGAAACCTCGGCGAAGGGCTCTGATGGCGACATCGAAGGGCCTTTGACTCGGTCCTCGCTGAGGTAATTATACTGAATCGTGCGAAACCTGTGCGAAACGCAAGTTCGTTCGTTTCTTTCACAGGGGGTTGCGATGATGTCAGAACTCCAAACTCTTATTGGCTGATCGAAAAAAAATAGTGGGTAGACCTCGAGGCATCTTGCGTTGTAGCCTACTCACTATCCTTTCGATCAAAGCCAATCAGAACTGGACGTCGTTCTGACGTCACCGCGACCAGACGTCACCGCAACCAACCGCAGACGACTTGCTTTCCACATTGGTTACTGACTTTTATAGACCAACAAACAAATTCCGTGATGTCCACACAAAGAATTTGTGTGGACACCACGGCGGCGCGACGTCGTAGTCGCGTGTTGGTGTATATTCATCGATTCCTACGGACTAACTAGTCGTCTGGTTGCACGCAAGTGGGAGGACCAGTTTACATTTCAACATGACGTCGACGACCACGAGCTAACATCTCCAACTTCCTTGGTCCTCCGGATGTCCAAAAACAACTGCAGAACCACAAACATCGCAATGTTCCCGAGAAATATCTTAGATGACAGTCATGAAATATCAATAAGCAGTAACTCATTTTTTGAAAACGCGTATAGATTTTTTTTCGCGGTTTTACAGTTCTTTTTTCATTCAATCCTATAGGCCACTATCAGAAAACTGTCAGCTTCTGATTTTCTTGGCAAAAGATCGTAATCTTCCCGAGGACTGTAATTGCCTGGGTATCATAGAACGAAAACTAATTAAAATTTTGACATTTCCTCGAAAACTTTTTATTCCACGGAATGTCCCAGGAATATGGCCATGCGTCGGTTTTTTTCGCGCGGCGATTAATTGGGTTACCGACCCGATGGACGCAAGGAACTCGTCTTGGGTGTTCATCCACTCCGCTGGGTCCGCGTTATTGTTTTGGTACAACCTTCCACGCGCTCGCAAAATCAGCAGGAGTTCCTAGCGCCTCCATTTGGAACGTACGGCCGCTGAAACATTTAACTCAAATTTTCCATGTCCGGTTGTAAAGGCGACAGCATTTCTGGGGCCACCGATCGCTAGTCTTGACAACACAGAAAAGAGAGTTCGGGCCGAGCATATCTACGCAAAAAGCGTCACGACAAAACGACCCAGCTAATTGTAAAGGGGCTTACGTGCGGCTAAACTTAAAATGACGCCGCGCGACCTGTCGTCATGTCCCACGGTTGCAGAAACCACGTCACCACATGACCCTCGGACTTATTCCACGCTCGATTAGTTTTGTCCGGTCTCACCTAAGTGTCACACATACGTTTCTGCCTCATTAAGTCAGAGCCACCTGGCTCGTACTTCATACAAAAGACACGACGTTTGCTGCGGACTTGATGACGAAATTGTCTGCTTACTAAGTGTGTTTACTTCACGCATATGTATTTTTCTATGATGTATGCAGACAGTTTTTGTACGACCAATGGGATCGTCATACTGCAGACTGTCCTTTGTGCGACGTATTTATCCCATTGCGTGTTTTACAGCGGAGCTGTTAAGGGCTAGTTTCCCCAGGATCGTGTCCCCCGCAGAGAAATGTCGACACAACACTCTGGACAGCTACCGCCATCTATGAGCGACGGTGGCGAGCCATGTATTTGGTTGTCGCCGTCGATCATAGGTGGCGGCAGCCTTTCCACTCTGGCTTGCCGACTTGCGGCCGGCCATTACTTTCCATTGTACAGCTCCGCTGGTCCACCAGAGTGGAAAGGCTGAAAGTTTTGTTTTCGGTTCAGCCCTTGTCCCGCGGCCTCCGCGAGAGTGAAGCTCGAGGCGGTGAGTCCAGTGGCCGTCGGACAGCCTTCCAAAGAGGCCGGCTCGGAAGAAGCAGACAAGCCTCCGGCGACCGGCGGCGCCGGCAAGAGCGTGGCGCCGGTGCCGGCGACGGGGCTGTCCCTCAAGTACGAGCAGCTGAACGGCTTCAACCCGCTGGCCAACGCGGTCCAAGCCGTGGTGCTGGAACATCCTCTGACACTGCTACAGACACAAGGTGCGCTGGTCCATTCCCTTCACTCTAGTTGGCCGACCATCGCGACGCTTTTGATCGCACACATTGCCAACTAACTATAGCGCAGTAAACCCCGACGAGTTGCTTTGTTTTATACCGGCGCTCGCGATATAAAGCCGCGCGTTCTGATGTGTTACCCTGCGTGGAACGTTTTCATAGTAGACGTTTTATAATCCACAGAAGCGGTTTCATTACTTTTATTTGACTAAGAACGTCAGGGTTGGCTACTCTTCACTTTGTAATGGGAACGTGGCATGGCTTCTTGCTGCGACGGAAAGTACAAATAGGGAACACAGACCACGAGCGCACTGTCGCGATGTTCTCTCTGGGCTTGGTTGCGTTAGATGGCCTTAACAAAAAGACAACGAATGTTGTGGCACTTTTTGCGCTTCTTGAGCGTCTACATTGCCGATCGTAGCGTCGGCTGCGCTAAGACTCGTTTTAAGAGGAAATGAGAGCAAATAGAAGCAACACGCGATCCGCGATGCCTACTTTGATGCTGCTCTGGGCGCGTGCTTCTAAAGAACGCGTGGCTTTCCCTTGAGCACCACTGTGCTGCGGAGAAGCGGATTCGCGGGGAAACGCCCTCTCTGTGTGTTTCTGGCAGAAGAGGCTGAACCCCGCTGAAAGTTAAGGAGATAGTTTGTTTTCGGTTAGCGTGTGCCCCTGTACACACGGGTACCCTTAACCGCAGTTACTCATCTTTAACTGGTGTTATGCGGCACCATAGTTACCGCACTATACTCTCGGACAGCTATTTCAAAAGAAGTGAAGAGCACGCGAGCACTGCTTTGATGGGTGCTCAAGATGATCAAGCGCACGTGCGCCCATAGCTTTGACTGCATAGCCAGGAAATGTTGTCCGCAAGTATTGTGTGCTGACTTTAGCTTAGCGTAACTGCAGTTAACTGTGCCCGTGTGACAAGGTCAGTAGAGACACTCCGCCTTGAAATATAGGGTACCTGAAGTAACCAGGCTCGATCAAGAATGAACCGGAAAGATCGGCGCCTGCACGTAGCAATCTATAAACATTTTGTCAAATGTACATTTCACGGGTCTGTTCTTTCCTCTAAAATTACAAAGCGTAGTTCTCTTTTAGTAAGAAATAGGGCCAAAAAACTTGCCAGGGTCAACGACGCACGACGACGCAGACGACCGAGTGGAGTGACGGGGCGCGTTTGGCGCACGTATTGATAGATGGCGCCGGGACAGCGTCCGAAGGTGTAGCCGACCAGCGAAAGAAAGCATACGACACGCAGACGAAATCTGAGTGCAGCAAGAGCGCCGTCGTTACGCCACTGTTAAGTTGTCGCCCGTCGCGTAAGCGGTCTGCGCTCCGCGCTGGGAACAACCACTCCAGTCGGTGTCCAGTGCAAAACAAAGTTCCCGCAACGGTTTGAGTCGTCTGCCAACGCCCCAGCATAGACCACGCGGGGAAGAAGAACTTCCAGAATACCTGTTAACGATGAGCCAGGTAGACGAAACCTTTATTTCCGCTCAGCGGTTGAAAGACCTGACAAGAACGGATGTCACGTTGTTACAGACAATGAAATATGTGCAGGACGGCTGGCCCGATAGGTTGCCAGAAAGTTGATCATTCTTGCAGCCGTACTTTTACAGGAAGCTCGAGTTGTCGGTGTACCAAGGGCTACTCTACTGGGGCCGGCGCCTCGTGATCCCATCCTCGTCGCCACTGTTAAGTTTTCGCCCGTCGCGCAGGCGGTCTGCGCTCCGAAATGGAAACAACCACTCTAGTCGGTGTCCAGTGCATAACAGTTTATTCCCACGAGCCCCAAAGATATAGCCCGCACTTGGGGGCGTCACAACAAAAGGGTGTTATCGCTTGATAGCAACAAGTAACATAGATAAGTAACATTGACGGATTCCACCGGAATGATGACGCTACAACAGCAACCGCGTTTTTTTTACTTCAAGTTTTGTTTTAATGTTTTAATTTATTTTAAACCAAAGATACATGAGATAAAACGTGGTGTTCATTTTGATAGACCTTGGTCATCGTGAGCAGGTAGCGCCATCTATCAGTACGTGCGCCAAATGCACACGACTCGGTCGTCTGCGTCGCCGCCCGCCGTTGAACCTGGCAAGTTCTCTGGCCCTATATTTTACACGAAGGGAGCTACGCTTTGGGACTTTACGGGATAAAACCGACCCGTAAAATACACTTTTCACGAAAAGTTAAGATTGTTACGTGCAGGCGCCGATGTTTATGGACCATTTTAGATCGAGCCTGGTTATTTCGGTCACCCTACATAATAATGGCGCGGTGAAGAGAGTTGAGACCCACTAATTACACTCAGTTTCAGCTTACGATCTGCCAAAACTACGCTGCCTAGAGCGCGTCTCCAAATGGCGTGCTTAGCGTCCTATAGTTCTAGATTGTAGCAGGGTAGATAAAAATCATGATTTTTTTAATCAAATAAATATATTTTTATTTATACTTGATTTATTTGTTTTAAATCAAAACGGTGTCGTTTAAATCTCTTGTCTGAAAAAGTGTGTGTTGTTTATTTCTCACTACATCTTTTTCTTTTTTTACACACGGCCGGCCCATTGATTTTTTCATCTACCCAATGACTGAGAGCAGTGTGGAACAGATATTGACGGTAATGTTGATCACATCGTGAAGTACAGTTTACTTCAGAACTTTTTATTCTTTATTTTAACCACGCCATAGTAAAACAAAAACACCTTAGTTGTTTTCAATGAATGAAAACGCTCTATCGCCGTAATACTTCCGCGAATGGATACATTTTCCACTTTGAGCTTATATATGTGCGAAGACTTTCTGGAAACAGCTTCCGCTTATTTTCTTTTTCTTATTTAATTTATAGACAAATGTCAAATAAAAACAAAAATACATTTGAGATTATTTCTGCGGGGAAGATTTGGTTTTAATCATCGTAGTAAAACCGATGCGATCGAAGTCACGATTTTAAATCCTGATTTGAATTACAGTGTAAATCAGCTTGATCTTTATCAAAGGCACCCTGATTTGTAGGCCACACGTTCGCTTCATAAACATGTTATTTTCAGTTCCACATTTATCGCCTATCTTTATTCCGTGACACCAGCGGGGTTTCCGACCGTGGTTCTTGCGGTGAAGGGCGCTGAAGAAGTCGCGTTTCATTTTTGCAGCTTTCAAGTGCGTCATGTGCGGCATCCAGTTCAGCAGCATCAAGACCCTCCGGGCGCACCAGACGTACTACTGCACCAAGAGGCTGGACAAGCTGCTCGTACCCTCGGTCCAGCACGACACCGCCGAGGACTCGAGCGGAGGCGGCGTTTCCTCGCCCAGACCACGTGAGTTCCGCCCACACATGTACACACGTTACTGAAATAGAGTAACGAACTATCGTTACCCGGCATGTGATCTTATTTGATCATATCCGTTTATTGGACATTGAACTTCCTTACACATATAATATTTTTTCACTAGCGACATTCGGAACAATTCCAAACTTTACAGATTTTGTGCGATTTTCGGTCGGTTTTTTTTTGTTAATGTTTTGTATATCATAGCTTTCTTGCTTTGATAGCCTTTGGCGTGACCAAGTAAATTAATGGGAAATATAATTCGGATGGTATAACATGTGACTGCTCGAAACATGAAACAGTGGAAGCAGGTCGTGGTAAGATTTCGCCCGAGTCGCCACTTTACAAGCATTGAGAAAGTAAATGTGGAGAGTTTGGAGGCTTCAAAAGATTCACGAAGGTTATAGTTCGAATACAGCTTCGATTTCACAGTCACGTGTTTCGAGACTAATGCTACAGTTTATGAGTGGTCGCACCGCCATAGCAAGAAAAAGCAACAGATTGGGCAGTTTATCGCTATGGCCGCACTGCCATAGCAATAAACTGCCCTGCTCGCGCTCGTCTCCGCTAGGTGACGTAAAAAATGCAGCACTAGGCCTCGATATTTAGGACGTGTTAAAAGCGTCCGCATGCTCCGACGGATGCCACATGTATGGCACAAAGGTGACAAAGCACGGCCCTGTCTCCTCTCGCAGGAGGTTCATCTCCGCACAAGAATGGCGCAGATGAAGGCAGTCCCGAAGACTCGGCGGCGCCAGCCAAGCGGCCCCGACGAGAAGACAGCTCTCCGCTAAGCTCAGACGCTTCTTCAACTCCCAGCAAGTCGCCCAAGGCCGGCCGCTGCTACCAGTGTCCGTACTGCTCGTACGCCTACGACCGGAAGGGCAGCCTCACGCGCCACATGCGGCTTCATGGATCCCCGCCGTCGCCGCCTAGCGCCGACCCAGTGGGCGCCGAGGACGTGTCCATTCCTCCCGGTGCACGCTACTGCTCAAACTGCGACATCCAGTTCTCCTCCTACAAGACGTTCACGGTACACAAGCAGTACTACTGCAGCACGCGCCACGTCCAGAAGTCCGCTGCTGCCGCCACCTCAGTTGTCCCAGCTCCCCAACAAGGCCCTGAGCACGTGTTGCTGAACCAACCCCTCTTCGCGGCCATCTCGACCAACCCGCTCATTCTGGTGCCCTGCTCTTACGTTCCTGGCAACGGCCTGGTACCGACCAGCGCCACATCCGCCATCACGCCCGCGATTGTCTGTCAGCAACCGGTGACGACCACTGCCCCTATTGTCCCTGAAGTAGCCAAGGAAAACGGCGCGAGACCTCGCGAAGCGGACTTGCAGGCGACCGAGCAACCCAGCGTCGAAAGGGAGTCCCCTTCGGTGAAACAAGAAGAGCCCGCGTCCGAGACGCCGCTGGACCTGCGACTCCGAAAAGACGTGGAGGCGTCTCCCCGGTCCTCCCCGACTCCGGGGACGTCGGGGGAGATGCCCGCCATCGTCGTTGGCGGGCTGGACCCGCTGGGGGACCAGGTGGTGGTTAAGCAGGGCACCTCCGCTGCCGCGAGTGCAACATCGTCTTCTATAAGCACGCCAACTATCTGGCCCACAAGAGGCACTACTGCGCGTCGCGGCAGCAGAAGCTTGGCCGTCTGTCGTCGCCGTCCGGTGATGAGGGCTCTTCGTCCGAGCTGGCATCCAGGTCACCCGCGAACGCCACCGTTTCCCCGACAGTCGACGCCTTCCCGCAGCGATCGGCAACCGCCCAGTCACCGCAGCCCATGTACCAGTTCTACTGCCTTGCGTGCGGCATCAAGTTCACTTCGCTCAGCAACCTGCAGGCGCATCAGACGTACTACTGTCCCAAGCGGGACGTGCTCAAGGGTCAGGTGGGCGTAGCGGCCGTCACCCGGCCCGCAGAGTTCGCCTGTCCGCGCTGCCGCCTGTCGTACCCGAGCGACGAGGCCCTCAAGCAGCACCTGTGCGCCGCCGCGCTTCGTAAATGCCCATACTGTGACGTTTTCTGTCCGACACAGATCGCCGCGCAGCGACATCTTGTCACTCACACCGGGGTCCGGGCGTTCCGGTGCGCCGCGTGCGGCTACAAGGGGCACACTCTTCGCGGGATGCGCACCCATGTGCGCGTCCACCTCGACAAGGGCACCCAGCTTCAAGAGGAAGCCCTTATCCTCTGCGTCGGTGCCGACGGCAGTACCGTGTGCCCGTGGAACGGGGCGTCTGCCAATCCGATGCCCATAGCGCCCAAGTCGCCCGTGGACACAGTCCAGGAAAAGGCCAAGGAAGGCGGTCAGCCCTCAGCAAGGTCGGCTAGTCCTCCTACGGCCAGCTCTGCAGCCGAGGAGTCAGTTGTCTCCCGCGCCGCCGCCATCGAGGACCAAGGGCCTCCGTCTTCGGAACTCTTGCACTGGTGCAACCTGTGCGGCTACTCGTCATCCTACAAAGGTAACGTGGTTCGGCACGTCAAGCTGGTTCATCGTGACGTCGTTGCCGCATCGGCTGTCCAGTCCTTCACGAGTGAGCGCCCGAGGACCGTGGATGAGCGACGCTCCCCAGCGCCGCCATCCGACATCAAGACGGAACAGGTCTCAGACGCGGAGGACGTCTCAGTGTCTCAAGACCACGAGCAAGAGGAAGGTGGTGTGGAGGATCCCCGGCGCGCTGAGTCTCCTGTTGTGACAGAAGCCAATTGCGACGTGTCCGCCGCCGAGTCTTCGCCCCCGCCGATGGGTGGAGAGGCAGCGAAGCCGCCGCAGCTACAGGGTCCCAAGTACTGCAAGTCGTGCGACATCTCGTTCAACTACCTGTCCACGTTCATCGCCCATAAAAAGTACTACTGCTCGTCACAGGCGGCCCCGAATCCCGGTGGAGAGGTGCGACTAGCGGAGGAAGGCTCCACGTAATCGAGGACTTCGTGATGTTCCTCGGCGAGCCAGCTGCTCCAATTCCCCAAGAAGGAAACGCCACGGCGAGATCCCAAGAGGACATCCCGACCGGGCAACCCTGCAATCGGATGGTGAACCCGCACCCGTGTTGAATATCTGACACGTCGTCACATTGACAACAATGTCTGACTTGGAAGGCGCTAGGTGTAGGTGTCACAACCATCCACGATGTATATGGTGGCATTTATGCACTCTTTACACCCTTCTGCTGCACCCTACGCTGGACGTGATTCCGGCTGTAGCGTTTACAACGTCGGTGGTGTAAATTCTAGAAAGTTCCCGAGAACGAGCATTTACACCGAATGTGTACATAGTCCAGCTTAGAGCTGCGCATTTCCTTTTATGTGTGTATGTATGTATGTGTGTGTGTTAGAGTTGGATGTGGAGGACGTTGGGGATTACTGCAATATATAGAAAGCTGCCGCTTTAGTCGGTGACATCTATCTATCAAGACACTCGTCCTTGGGTCGATCTGTCGGAATAATGTCGCGATGAAGAAACTCTCAACGTACCTTTCGTCAAACCTACTCCATAGCGTGTCGTCAACCGTTCCTGTGGCGTCGGACCGTTCTGCCGGGGTTCAAAATTACAGGCATTATAGTCACAACCACCCCAGCAACTATGACGTGTAGGTGCGCCGATCCCAGCCCATCTGTCGCCGCCACTCTTTTGTTATGTCTGTCTCACACTGTAGCAAGAACAGTGGTTGCTTGCTCTCCGGCAAAAACTGAGGGCAGAGCAAGCGACAAATGTTTAGGCTTGGTCAATCCCACCTAACGCTTCGAGCGTCGGCAGACCAGTAGCCGTACATAGCAGACGGCTTCGTGAGTGTAGCTTGCGTTGTCCTCCGAACTCCGCGCGGTTTACCCCTGAAAGTGTCACACTTATACAAAGTAGGGCATTTAAACAAAACTTTGACGTCTTTTACCGGTGCAGGCTGACAGTGATGTCTGAAGAAACGAAGGAAATGATGGATTTGAGGTGTTATGTTCGGCATTTGTTTTTACAACGAGCAATCGAAGATTGCTATTTCGACAAAAATGACACAAATGAACTTTTTTGCTTTATTTATTTCCCAGCAGTTATGCAGTTACTCTTGTAGAACCTGTATATAACTGTTGATCTCGAAAAAAAAGATAATGGTCTCACGCGTCATTCTTTATTTTTCTCATGAACTTGCTCAGATCACCTAACAGCTAAAAGCGATGATTATTTTACGAAGATAAACTATTAGCTTCCAATGTTTCTGGCGTCGTTTTATATGAACGAGTACTATAAATTTCCATTTATAACGTGTTGATAAGGCGTTTTCACGAGTAACTCCAAGAAATTGGGTGTAGCAGAAATGCTACTGGACCAATGTCGGAAATTGGAAATTGGCATTAGAGTAAACGCAAACATATTTGTTTTTCGACACCAACATTGCTGCTGTACGCTCCTCAAACATCACCCATTTCATGTGATGCTCCCATTGCAACGCTATACGTTGCGAAGGTGTGACATATCACGTGCTTCTGGTGACCAAAAGTGCAAGATGACAGATTGGTAAAAGAAAACAGAAAAAAAAACGGACGTGTGCTTGTAGCTTATCCTTATTCGCGCTTTTCCATGCCATCTGTGTGTACGCCTTGTCGATGTAAATACTATAAATATGGGCTTGTATCCGCCTACCCGTAGTGGTAACACATTGCCAGAATTCAACCTCAAGGCTTGTTCACACACTTGCCACTGCTTAGAACCGAGCGCCTTAAAACCTTTCTTAGGACGAGACAACACAATGGCGCCATCTATCGAGTAGCCGTGGGACACCCGGCATTTGCGTACATTTCCTTTTTTTTTTTCGCGCATCATTTTTTCTTTCTTGACCGAAAAGCTTTTTTGTCAATGCTGTAAACTACCCTTTCTCATGTAGTGCGTACACTTGATCTCGTAAACACCGAAAAACCTTCGTTCTAGTGAAATGCAGTTCAACGGTCACATCATAGATGGCGCCAGCGTGTCTTCTCTCGTCGTAAGAGATCTCGAGAACTCGGTCGTAAGCAAACGCCAGTGTGTGGACGGACCTTCAATCAACCACTCCTGGATAACAAAGCCGCACTGCTGAATTTTTTGGCGTCACCTACAGAAGGCAAACGCTAGGCGCTGATTGGACACGACTGCCGCGTCAGCGTTCGGTTGGGAATCGTGTTCAGTCGGTGAGAACACGAGTCTGAGCCGACCACTAAGGCAGCAGTCGGTCCCAAAATGTCTGCCTCGCATTGGCCTTCATTAGGTGGCGCCGACGATTCGGCGCTACGACTTCGTCATCTTGGAGGTGTTGCATCGGTCCACCGTTGCCCCGTGCTCGTTGTTTAGACCCGGCCCGATAACAGAGGCATTCTACAATCGTTTTTCTCGAGTTCAGTTTCGAAGTCGCGCAATCTGGAAAGGGCTGTGGGACATAGCAGTGCTTCGTCCTTGAGGGCTCACGCGGAGTTTGTCGCTCCTCGACGCTACGTAAAGGATTTCTCTTCATCGGAAACGAACACGTGCTACACACACAGTCACGGACAAAAAGAAGCTCGAACGCCAAAGTACGCTTGTTCACTAGCCTTCGGGGCCCGCCACAGGTCCCTCGGGCCGGCCGATGATGCTCAGAGGTCTCCACAAAGTCGCACCAAGCAGTTAGGCGAGCGTGATGGTGCGTTATAGTTTATTTCGTCCCCGACTGTATTGTACTCGCGTGCAGATGAAAAAAACAACAACAAGAACGTTAATAATGGCGTAGTAAAATGATTTTATCTTGCTACAAGAGTCCACCAAATTATGTTCTCATTCTGATGTAAACTTTCAGTATAAGGTCGCGCCTAGTGCCACTAAATAAGCTACGCTTCAGAGTAACGACGCTTATTCATTTTGGGGCTTAACAATCATGGTTGCCAGTTATTTGAAGCTTCATCTGAAGTCACAGGAAACGCTTTTCACCGACGATAACGTAATAAGGCAGGCGAGCTGGTTAAAGTTAAACATTTCTAAATGCTTTCCCATCCTTCGTAGATGTTTACACAGTTCGCGACAGAGCAAAGCAATATTAAATGAGCTTCCTAACACCGAATCTAATGCCGAGGAAGTCGCACTTTTGAACCATGACGATCGGAAGTTACGTCTGCTCTGTACTAAGCACCAAGATGGCGACGCCCACAACAATATCGGGGAACAGAGTGCCGATACTCTAGGCGTAGCTCATTTAGTGGCTCTAGTCGCGCCCATGGTCTCAATTGCGCGAGCTACCTCGACAAGCGCGTTCTAAACAGAACTCAATCCGAATCATTTTGTTGGTTGTCAGAACTCGGACCCACTTGCACATTGTTCGATGGAGCAGCGACGGCAATCTGTTCTAGTTTGTCCTGTCACGCTAACAGTTCCTTGGCGAGTAAAATAACTCCCCAATGACTTAGTACCGAAAAACGGTACTTCGAAGTAAAAACAAAACCGTTCTTATCCGCAACCGGAAACTACTCTTCGGCTCTTGAAGGGCCTGGTTTGTTTGCCGAAGCAGTACTCCATGTCAGCCTCCTTCGAAAAATCGAGATGCAACTGCTGACGCTGAAGAACTGAATCGGTTTATTGTTCTGCTTTAGGGTGTGGCTTTATTTTTGACAACATACTGGACACCGAACAAAGCTGCGCATACGTGCCACCGGTAACTTTTTTTTTTTTGCGCGTTATTTGACGCTCTTTGAAGTTTACTAGTTTCTGGGCATTCGCATGTACCCGGCCGCGGTGTAAAGAAGACTTTGCGGTGAATGTAGAGCAAGCTGTCGAAGTGCAGACTGAGGGGCTTTAACTTTAAGTTTATAGTATGTATCAACTGCGCTTATGATTAATTGCCAAAGTAACAGTACGATTGATATGAGTCGCCAACCGGTGATCCGTCAACGAGCTGGCCTAATCACCGATCTCTACTCAGATCACAGACTCTCTGTCAAGCACACTGGCCTCGATCAATCCGCCGGGCCGCCACCATAATGCCAGTCCGTACTTTTGTGTCCTCGAGAGTGGGTCGCAGAGTAGCTCCGGCTCTATGTCGCGTCTGCGGCGCTTAGGTATATCGCCAAGACGGATGGATGCCTGGCGGCTTCATTTCTTCGAACTGCTATTCACGAGATTGGGAACGAATCGGCGCGTTAAATTCAGTAAAGCTACGGAAAGATAACTCATGATTTCAGAGAGCATCCTTCCACCAGTCTTTCCTGCTTCTAGGCAATTTCCCCAACGAATATAAGAATGCTTTCTCATTGTTTCCATCGAACGCGTGCTGTGTCTGGTCGTGGGTTCGCATGCATGTTCGCGCGCTGCGTCGAAGATACTTCTAGAAAAACCAAGTAATTAGTTCTTTTTTTTGTTGTCAGTTTGAACTCGTAGCTTGGGGTGTCCGCGAGCAGACCGAAGGCGTGCAACGACTGAATGTTACCGGCACCAGAAACGGTCTTTCGATGACGGCGGCCGCTTCTTTTCGCCGAAAGGCGACAGGCATTTATTTCGAAAAGGGCGTGCCAATAAGAACTATATGCCGAGCTCAAATTTAGTATCGACGCGAAACGATCGAGACCTCTAAAGCCGCGGCGACGTTGCCTGATACATCACGCAAACAGACAGTCCGCAGAAACTCTTCGAACGCTCTTGCGGCGGCGCGCCCCGAAAGCGCGTATAGTTCTGTCAGGCAAAATCTGTGGCTGTACGCCGTGTCTCTTGCATGATGTATCAGCAGAGTGACTTGGGCTTTTATGTCAAGCTGCATTTTGTGTCGTTTCTTTTTTTTTTTAATTTTAGGTTCGCTTTCTTTTTTTTCTTCTTTTCAATCGGGGATTTCCTTTGTGTGCCTGTTCGTACGTGTGCGTGCGTACGTGTGTGTGTGTGTGTGTGTGTGTTCGTGTCAGCAGCAGCAGCAGCAGCAGCAGCAACTTGAGCTGGAGTTGACTCGACTTTTGTTAAGTTATTATTTGCGCCCCCAAACTGTTCACCTTCTGTCTCGATGACAGGTTCTTTGTTTGTTTTCATTTTTCTTCTCGCGTGCTGAGCATTCGAACTAGTCACGTGTGAGCGCTGTAAAAGAGGGGATGAAGGGGGGGGGGGGGGGCGACGACGAACATCTGTGGCAAAGAGGAACGGAGACTTTGAGGCATTTTTGAGGCTTTTTTTTTCTTCCTTTTTTATTGAGACCGGTCAATGAAAGATGAAAGCCGCGTGCGTGAGCGGGATCGGGGAAAAGAAAGAAAAAGAAGCGCGCCATAAGAGGTGTGTTGCGAACCCCGTGTGCGTGTCAACCTTTCGCAGCGTCCAACTTCAGCGCCACTATGTCGGCTGAGCTTCGTTTTAATTTTCTCGCCAGCTCGGTCTTCTCTTTTTTTTTTTTAATTGTGTATCGATGTCTTCCACGAACTAGTCCGAAAGCCGAAGGTGTTTCTTTTTTTTTTTCTAGAAAGAGAAACAGAGAGAGAGAGAGAGAAAGAAAGATAGAGAGAGAGAAAGCGCACGAGTTTTAATGACAAGTTATTAAAGTTGTGTTGCACGTGAAATCGACTATTGGCGTCCGTCTCACTTCTTCCCTTCGCTCTGGATCAAAGGAACGATGCCTGGCAGAGGTTGGTACGCAGGTGACACCACTGAATACAAATGCTGTCTGCGAAGGCGACTTTCCTCTAATTCCAGGCTTAATTGAGTGATTGCGTGCGAACTGGTTGTTCCTGTAATGTGCTGCGTCCCATCGGACTCTATCTTATCGAAGAAAAAATCAAATTTTTTGGTATGCTTTTTTTTTCTTGCCCTTTTTCTCGACAGCACACGCCCGCAGCGTGTGCTGCTTAAAAAAAAACTGAAAAGTTTCTTGAAGAAAATTAAGACCCAATCCACGCTGTGCAGGTAGTTGGACAGCGAAGCTGTGCTATCACCTGCAACGACTGCCAACCCTTTTTATGGCAAACACCACCAGGGGTGCTCCAGTCTTTGACGTCCCGGAGAACTTCCCGTTTGTAAAACAAAACAAAAAAACAAAGGCCGTCTTTTAACACCGCTGCTTGAAATGTACATGAAACATTTGACCACCAATTCTTCAGGTGAACGCCAAAAGGACGGAGGAGTGCGAGATCCGTTAAAATGTTATTCTTGCAAACCAACTTTCCCCCTCCAAGATGTAATATTTAATAGCCGAAGGCCCTCGTTAAATCTGCAACTTTGTTATCCGTATAGCATTTACGCTTTCCAGCACCGGTGACATAAGCAAGCTCGAGAGGCTTGCAAAGACGGTGCGACCGGAAGTCGCTTGGGACGCCAAGCGGCACCTCATGTTTCTAAACAGCAAAAGAGTATTCACAAAAGAAAAGTAAATGCACTGTACCCAGACTTCTTTATATATGAAAGACTTAATTCGTACGCTGCCTTTGCTGTGGCAGCTAATGCAACCGCAATCTTTAACCGAGAAACGCATGCGGGAGCTCTACGTGCTTATCATCGCTCGCGCGCGTTTTAATCTATCACGTGGTTTTGACATTCTCGTTGGTTTCTTATTGAAACAAGTGTCATAACAACATGATAAATGATAAGGCGTGCTCGAACGGTGATAAAGCGCACGTGGGTTTTTTGTCGACGGACACGGAAAAAACCCGACCTAAGAGTCATATGATACAGCTTCGCTATAGAAGAAAAACGATTTAGGGGTGATGTCTAGCGAATTTCTGTCCTGAGAATTTTAATATGATAAACATTTGACCCAAACGTATCAATAGACGCGAGAAAACCAAAAAAATCAAAAACGGGGTGTGACGTCATGCCCAAAAGTTTTGGCACTTTGATACTTTAGACCCATGTTACAGATAAAAAAAGAACAGGGCGCGAGACGGCAAAACAAAAAAGGAAAAAACACGCGTTTCGTGTAAAGCATGTCAAATCATGAGGCGCCGGAGAAAACCAGCCTTCTGCGTTAAGTCCTTATTTCGGACTCTTTTTTGTTCGCGTTCCGCCCATTGAAAAGCATGCGGGAAGCGCCTCAGCACGCACCTCGTATCGCTGCACCGCAGTGTTCCTACGCAGCATAAAGGCCGTCTGCTTTCATCACCGCCACCATGGCAACGAACGCCGAATGACCTTTTCGAACGGCGCGTGCATCACTGGGGAGCGTGTTAACACGCAATTGGGGGAGGGGTTGTCATTTTTGGCCGATGGTTTACCGCTCTAAGCTTACCCAAGTTCGTTGGTCTCGTACCGTCTCACAACAAGCGCGCGGCTATAGCAGGCGGCGACGTCAAGACTAACGCGTCTGCCGCTTTGTAGCGTCTCTTGTCGAGTTTCTGCGTGTTTGCCGCTTGGCACGGGTCGGAGATCCAATAACGATGACGTCATGCGCCTACCCCCTCTAGGCCTTGCTCAGATTACAATTCTACGCCTGCACTACAAGAGGTTTCGTGCGATCACCGCAGTGCAGCACACGCACCTTGGTAGAGTTCAGCAAAGCACGGGCATAAAGCCGCGCGGTCGCGCTGCTTAATACAAAACACAAAAGACAGCCTTCAGACACCGTCTGCGGCATGTTTCATCCATGTACGGCGGTCCTGTCCGATTGGTCATAAAACAAACTGTCTGTAAACATGTTTGAAGCATACGTATGTATGAAGCAACATCGAAGGTAACGAGAATGCCGACTCTGACACTTCTTCGAGCAGTCTCTCTTGTACAAGCGCCATTCCTGACCTCGTGGGAAACTCTTTTATCCAAAGAAGCGCGACAGTTAGAGCCCAGACCACGTTGGAATGCTGTTCTGCCGTCTGGCTCCCCGATTCTGCCGCACTCCGAGCCAGACTCGCTAGTGTACAGCGTCTGGCTGCATATACGTGTTATATAGGGGGTATTCACTGGCCGCCATATTTGAGGTCACTGTTTAGTGCGCATGCTCAGAATGAGCTCACATTAATAGGCTGCCAAGATCGGCAATCTTGATGGTGCGGAATGCACGTTGCAAAATAACTGTGGAAGCTAGCCATCAGCACGTGCTCAGCATTAGCGCACATAGATATGGCCGCCAGTGAATACACCCTATAGTCTGTGTACAACCTAGACACAGCGCTCCTCTTTTACACACAAATCACGGCCGACAGCCTGATACGATCTGCTTCGTGACAGTCGCGTACATCAAGGGTGCAGACCACCCCGATCCGCCTGCTATGCCAACTAAAACTACAGGCACCTGGGCACCAGAATCTAGTGGACACTCCACGTTTAAACACCCGCACTGGCTGCCTTCAGCCCTTCCTTACACGAACACAAAGACACAGCCAGCTGCCTTCAGAACACACAGTGACATCCCCCCCCCCCCCCGGTCCCTAAATATCGGGAACTATGAAACTGATCATGAAGGATGCGCAGTGCGTGCCGTATACTTTTTGGCGTTACAAATGCCCCTTGTTGCCCCCGACAGACTGCGGCTAGAGCTAGCGGGTGGTGGTGGGCCGACTGGGGATTTGCGTGTGTGTGTGTGTGTGGGGGGGGGGAGGGGTTGCCTCGACAGCACACACGTTGGAGCCAGACGCAGCACCGTCTCTGGCGGCCACATGACCGGACCGGGCCGCCCGGGGCCTTGGTCGCCTTCCGTCACGGGGAGTGTCGATGTATTCGCGACTCCAGCGACCCATAAGGACGCCACTATCTGGAAAATATGGCGGTCTACTCCAGGTCGTGCCGTGCCATGTGCCAGCTCAACGCACAACGCTGGGGCATCAGCGAACGAGCATTAGACTCAAACTGGTTTGCCCCGCTTTCTATCCTCCACGTTTCGAACCCGCGGCGATGTGTTGGCGTACGGGAGCTTTTAGAGGCTTGACTTTCTTTAAAGGATCGACGAAAGGACTGCCTACTGCCCTTCCACGGTGCTGATGAACGTTGATAAACGCGGAACGCCTGGTTCACGCGGTTGCGTAGGTTGCGCCCAGAGCAACCTGGGTAACTAGCTGAGTCTACAGCTATGACAGAGTCGCCGGAGAACTGTTCTATCGCTCAAACCAACGACAACATGGAATCACGGAAACCACAAGAGACTAGCAGAAATCGCGACAGGACCTGTTCCGGCCAGTTCAATTGTTTTACCGCTAGGTGCCGTCCGTTTTTCTGGATTCGCGAACAGCCTGACTTCGCCCACTCAACATCCCTCCCAATTTTCGTTCCTTTCTCTTCTACCTCTTCCTTTCGTTGATGCATATGTACGCACTTACGGCATGCTTACAGGCCCCACCGTGATCAATGAGTTTCAATCGAGTTTCTAATGTATTCTATAAGAATACGTTAGAAACTCAATTGAAACTCATCGATAATTTTTGTAAGGGCAGGTTGGGTACACAAGCCATTTCGGTATGGGCAGCATTGCCTTTTGTGACCCTCTATGCCTGGGCAATCGCCAATGGGAACAAATAAAGTATTAGTATCAGTATCAAGGGTAGCTTTTCGGCCCTGTGACAGCGTCGAAATTCCCTCTTAAACTTGTTCCGAGAAAACATTGTAAAAAACAACAACAAGCACTTCTACACTCACTATTTGTTAGAAAGGCACCAACAAGGAAAAAAAAAGAAGGTTTCAGGTTGCCGGGCGTTCTTCTGTTTTACCGTGCAATACCTGCAATATGGCGGAACACTGAAGTCCCCCATTAGGGGCATGCCCATCACTCGCAGACTATCACACGAATCATAACTTGCAACTTTTCACAAAGCCGCCCAAATCCCCCGAACACAGGACCCGTTCTGTTTCCCCGTGATTCACGTGCAGAAAGTTGATGCGTTACAAACAGTTTTAAATTTTTTTCATCACCACCACGGCCTAGCGTAATGGCTGTAGAGATCACATGCACCTTTCTCAGCTTTGCTCCTTTTTTACTCCCCTTCTATACTGAACGATACAGTAATCCTCTCCGTGGGACTAACATATCCTAGAGAGCCTAGATTCAAGAGAGGACACAGACCATGGAGAGCATTCGCAATCTACTGGCCTACACCTTGTTCGCACGCGTGCATTGACACGTCTCGAGAAGGATTGTAGATGGAGGCGGCCGAGCAAAACCTGCAGACGCGTCCAGGTGATCGACGCTGTCGACTCTTCCCCGCAGCATGCGTTGCCAAGAGTGCCCCTAAACCACGTGACCCTCGTCGAGCAACTTGAAACACTCTACGATCTGCGCCCACTAACCTTTCCTCCCTCACTCTGCCGCTCTCTTTTTTTATGATCGTTTCTTAAAGAACATCACCACCACTCTACCGGGACCAACGCAGATAAGGCGGACGCAATATTTACACCCATCCGAGGCGTGCACCCGCGAATATCGGCAGGTATACGCGCGCATTAAATCAGTTTAAAGAAGAGAGAAAAAATGGAGTAAGTAAACACTTCCTGCCTGTCTGCGGCGATAGTGGCATTTGAGCAACAGCTTCGAGTCCCAAGAAAAATTCTCCCCGATTACTTATCCACAGTCACGTGTTTATTCGCCCTTCCAAAATAACCTCCCAGCTGCTGCGTTCTCGATCGACTCCAAAAATCGGGATTTACCTCTTCACTCTTTTTCGCCGTCTAGTCCGTCTACACAATTTCTAGAAAGCACTTCATTTATTTTTTTTCGCCGTTTTTATATAAGCTTCATCGTGGACAACAAATCAACACAAACAATGATTTTATTTGTTTGTTGTGTTAGAACGTTGGTTTTCTTTCTCTTCTTCTTAGTCGACCCCTTTCTACTTCCGCCCACTTTCCAGTGGATCTAGGATCCTGCGAAATCTCGCAACCACGCTGGAGAGAAGACGGGCTTTGAAGAGAGGGAGAGAGCTCGTAGTCGCCGAACAAGGAACGTTATTCTTGAGCGAGACCATATTTTTCGAGCAAGCGAGCGGGCCGGCGCACGCCTCTCAGCATCTTCCACGAACGCGCGACGCAACAAAAACGTAAAGACAACGAAAGTTGCGCTTAGAGAAATAGAGAAGAAAAAAAAAATCAGTTACAAACGCGTCGTCGTATTTCTGGACTAAACGGAACCCGAGATCGCTGTGTTTCCGCTTTTATTCACACGTACTGAGAAGAGAAAAAAAATTATAAAAAATAGTAATACTAGATTTATACGCCCTAGTTGGGGACCGTGGAACCCGGGGCCTACACGGCCTCCCTCCGTTTTATCCGTCCTTCTTCTTTTATATGTATATATATATTTGTGGATTAAGTCGGGCCCCGGGGACAAACAGTTGGAAGGAGCATTTTTATCGCGCCATTGCACGCGGCGATCCTCGAGGGCTGCCCGCTCGCTCTCTCTTCTCCGTCTGTCCGTTTGCATGCATCGTCTTCCGCGCGATCGACGCCCGCAAGGTGGCGGGGGAGCGGTAATCTCCATCTCGAGCCTTGCACACCGCATTACATATCCGCGTACACACGCGTGAAAAAACTCGTGTCAGGTCGCGCGCATGCGTGGAACAAACGTCTAAAACATGCTTCTTCGCAAAGCCGATTTCCACTAACAAAAAAGAAACAAAAAAAAAACCTGCGCTCTTTTTTTTTTAACGTCATCACCAACGTACACTTGTTTCGTGCCCTCTCTTTTTTTTTTTTCGAGAATCTTCACGTTTTATTGTCAGAATCACGACATCCGGCGACAAGACACTCCGGATTTTGTGACGCCATTAGTAGCCCCTTCGGGTTCACCTTCGATGCATGGGCGGAAATGGACGCTAAACACACCAGTCGGAGAGACGCTTATTGCAGGAACCGTATCGTACCACAAACTGCACCCAGCAGACGAGGCTTCGACTAAGAGCTTAGCGTGCTACTTTGCATCGAATGCCGGACACCTGCTGGGCTAATTGGTTGCTCGTTTTTGTTTCTCACGCGCATGCGTGCATGGTCGCGTGCGCGAGAGCTATAACGGGAGGAGGGGCGAGCCAAGCCGGAGGCACTTGCGGACGATCAAACCTTTTGCCTCCTCCTCAGAAGTTGTATTGCGAACCCGGCACACAAACCACGTGAACCTAAATGACCCCAAAGGAGCAGTCGGAAAAGCTTTAAAAGTCTGAAACACTACATCTCGTCGAGCTTCAGCGCATGTTCCCGCAGTATGCCTATGCGGATCGCAAGTTGGTCTGCTTCTTTTTACTGGGGTCGTGGTGACGTCAAAACGTTGAGCTCTAATTGGTTCTGATTGGTTTTGATTGAAAGATAGTGGGTACACCTGAAGGCAGCTTGCTTTGAGGTCTACCCACTATCCTTCAATCAGCCAGAGCTCGGCGTCTTTCTGATATCACCACAACCCCAGCAAACGAAGCAGACGAACTTGCTCTCCGCATAACTCCGCCAGATTGCGGGCACCTCGGCCGTGATTCGAACCCTCCCCCAGGGGATCAGCGGACCGATATTTCTTTTGTCTCAAAAACCACAAAAACAGCTGTTTTTTTTTGTTTTTTTACTTAACTGTCATACACTGTTAAGCCCGATTCACATTGTGGGATTTTACTTGCGAAAGAACAAACGTCTGCAATAGGTTTTGTGTCTTTAAAAGGGTACTCCGCCGTTTTCTTCATACGATTTGCCCACAAACGTCGCTGGAAATAGTAACCCAAATATTTAGACAAAATAACTTTTTTTCGCGAAGTTACAGAATTTACAATTTTGGTCCTCATAGTGTTTTTTCAAAGTGAAAAGCTCTACTGGCAACATTGAAAAAGTGACGTCATGGGTGGGCAGGGGTTCACTCTTTGGGCTGTAGACTTTGTTCCCAACTGATTACAAACAGTTTTATGGTGTCAAATGCAAGCTTTGGAAAGTTGCTCCAGCTCCCGCGCAGCAGCACGAAACAAATGCTCGGCATAGTTCATTTTTAGACTGTCCGCTCAAACCGCAAGCCTGCCCACCCGTGACGTCACGGCAATGAAAAGCGCGGGTATATTCGAATCTTGGTTTTAGCGTCATTTTCATTCGCCGATTTCACAATATCTATCCTGAATTTCGCGATACTAAATAGCATACCGGAAAGAGTAAAGGACGGTGATTTCGAAAATATAGTTAGTTGGGGTTGCTCAGAAAATCGCCGGAGTTCCCCTTTTAAGGGGGGCTGAGGACCCTTCAAGTTGCTTGAACAGCTTTTTTCCTCAGCTGCCACCATAATTATATGGTAAATAAAGTTTATTATTATTTCGCTGTTGCGACGTCGGTCGAGCGGCAGAGAAAGCGTAGTGGAGGCTGCAGTGCTCAACGCCGCAGCTACGAAATAGCGAGAAAAATCGCACCTCATGAATCGGGCCTTAGTCACTTTTTAGTGCCCTCAGACGTACGTTGAAATGAACCACCGTCTCTTTTAATGAAAATATTAAAAGCCTCGCACATGGAGGAGGGCTCCAAAAATACTAGCCCATTTGGGTACAAGTTCGTCGTCTTGGCGGCACATACTTTGCACTTGTTACACAATTATAGAGGAATTCACGGGCACTTCCTACACATCAATATCTACGTGGCAAACAGACATTTTTTTTTTTTTACGCTGAATAATTCTAGGAGCTCTAACATGTCATAAGGAACACCACCGTCTGAATCTACGGTCAAGAACCGAATCGTGTGGAGACTAATGAAAAGGCCATCTTTTAGCGAGCCCTAAAAAACTCCCCCCCCCCCCCCCCACCAAAAAAAACATATTAACCGATAAAAACTTTCAGTCTTTCCACACTGGGGAAGAAGGAAGACCAGCGCAGCTGTACAATGGAAAGTAATGGCCGGCCGCAAGTCGGCAAGCCAGAGTGGAAAGGCTGGAAAGATTGCCGCCATCTATGAGCAACGACGGCAACCAGACAACCGGGTTGCCGCCGTCGCTCATAGATGGCGGTAGCTGTCCAGAGTTTTGTGTCGACATTTATTTGCTGGCGGACACGATCCTGGAGAAACTAGCCCTTAACAGCTCGGCCGTAAAACAAAGAAAAAATATATACTTATATGGCAGCCCAGCAAAAACTAAATACGTGCTCTCTGTTCTCCGGCATTCGACACACCAGGCAATTTACTCCCCATGACATGACTATTCCCCTTTCCCTGAGTCACACTTCCACAGGTAGAGTAGCACAATGCAGCTTAAAAATGAAAGCCGTTTACAACTCCCTGTAACGCCGAATTGGAGCGCAGCTCTTGAGGAGGAGGAGGGAAGGGTACTGAGGTGAGGGATATACCCCTCCTTTCTCCTCCTCCTCCTCACGGGGGTCACGTGACCTCGGGGGGGGGGGGGTCACGTGACCTTACGGTTACGCCGACGGCGACGCCGACGCCGCTCAAGCCGGAAACGGGCGCCTAAGAGCTGCGCTCTAAAAGGGCGACTGGAGCCACCGATTCAGCTTGGGCATTAGTATGTCGAAAGGACCATCATTTCTTCGCTCCTAAAGAAATGTGAGGCGTAAGCCGAAAACAGCGACGTCAGGACGACCTCTCAAACGGCGGAGGGGCCGCCGCTGGTGGGAGTTCAAACGCGGCCCGCAGATTAGCGCCAGCAAAGAAGGGAATTCTGGGCGAGAAGACGCCGCCGCCGGAGAGATAGGTATTGGTTGCGATTTGAAAGCGGTCGCGCATCGTTGCCTCAAAATCTCGCCGTTTCCAGACGACACGGCTTTTTCACTGACACGCCGTCTCTGCTCCGAAAACTGCGCCTCCTCCTTTTTCTTTCTCCTTCTAGACATCTGTGCGTGTGTGTTTGTTTTTCTTCGTCCTTTTTTTTTTTTTTTTTGGGGGGGGGGGGAGGTTTCAGTGTAGAGGCCTAAACGTCCGAGCGATTCGTCACAGCCTCCCTATTCGCCTTTTTGAACCAAAATCACTGGATTTTCGTTTTCTGTGTCGTGTATCGGGCCCAAGAAGCATTGACGTTTCGTAGCCTTTATATGCTTTTTTTATTTTTTATTGAGAAATATTGGGAATCTAGCTTGGTTTTGGCGCGCCTCGCTTTTCCGCGCTCGCTTGTTTCGGTCGGCTGCCTTCCTCAGCTCCATTTGACGTCCGCTGTCTATGACGTCGAAAGCCAGAGTTCGCACGGGCGTTGAGGCGGCGAGTGTAGACGTGAAAATCTGAGATTACCTCAAACGCATGCTGCATTGTAAAAGCGAAAAAAAAACAACCATCGAATGCATTTTTTTTTTTGCATCGTTCTTTTTTTTAACTCTTTAACTTTTTTAGTGCGTGAGCTCAGGAACGGGTTTGGGAGGGGGGGAGGGGGGGCGGAAAAAGGAGCGACTGCGGCCCCCTCTCCCCCCCCCCCCAAACTTCCCAAGGGCGAATTTTTAATAAAAAAAGTGACGGACACCAGGTTTTTTTTTGTTTCTTTATTAGTAAGAAACATTTAGTTTTGGTTGAAAGGCCAATTATTAAGTCAACAAAATATACCCAGGCGTGACGTCACATCCGTCCGGGACGTCAGGCTTTCTGCAAATACTCCGTCTCTAGGGTCGCGAGCACACGCCACGCGCGGAAGATCGTTAATTGATTGGCCTCAGAGAATAAAGGTCCCTTAGCTAAGGGACCACGCGAGCACCAACGAACGTCAGCGAGCTACGGTCGTTCCTGGGCCTCAGTCAACCTACTATAACCGGTTTGTGTCCAACATGGCAGCGCTGTTGTCCCCGCTGTATGCTCTATTACAGAGGGGACGCAACTGGCACTGGGGACAAGACTGAGAACAGGGTCTTTCACCGAGCAAAAGCAGCATTGAGCGAGTCCAACATGTTAACTCACTACGACCCTACAAAGACCCTGGTTCTTTAATGTGACACTTCACCACAGGAAATTGGAGCTGTCCTTTCTCATCCTTGTGGAGGTGTCGTTCAACCTGTTGGATTTCATATTACACACATTACAGCGCACTACTGCAAAAGTACACTCACACCGTACACTCACTCCTTACACACGAAAAAGAAAGGGAAAATTCAAACGAACCGCGCTGGTGTTTATATGAGCAACCAACTCGCCCAAGCTGCTATGTTGGATTTCGTGCCCAGACACTGTCAAAAGCGGAGAAAAACTACTCCCAACTAGAACGAGAGGCCTTGGCATTGGTGTTCGCTGTCACGAAGTTTAGAGACTACTTGCTGGGTATGGATTTCACCCTGGTGACTGATCACAAGCCCTTAGTAGGACTTTTTCACCACGACAAAGCCGTGTCGGTGATGGCAGCGGCCAGGATTTAACGGTGGACCATCATCCTAGGTGAATAAAGCTAGCTCTTCGAGTACCGGGTCGGGAGAAGTAACGCCAATGCCGACGCCATGAGTAGAGTTATCCTGCGTACAGATCCAAAGAAACTCTGAGAGCAACTTCCAGAAATAATTGCGTCCTTGGAAGATTTGGACAACGGCGGTCTGGTGTCAGCGAAGCAGATGGCACAGTTGACTGCGGAAGATAAGGTCCTTCATGACGTCATCAGCTATACCCAGCGCGGATGGCCGCGGAAGCTGTCCGAGAGCAAGAACGCTAAAACGCCGCTTTTATGGTCGCGTCTTTTGAGCGTCGCAGGAGCTTTTAGACGGCGGACGAGTAGCAGACGGATGGATGCGAAGACAGACGCCGACGCGCAGCTTTCGTGTCCGCGTCTCACGAACATTGCAGGTGACGATAGACAGTGGTAAGATAGCAGACGATGCCAGTGGCTGCCACGCGACTGCTCGCACGACTAGCAAGCGGTGTCAGACGCCAGACTATAGAAAGGAAGACACTAGGCTTCTTAGCGTGTGTCAGCATATCAGCCAAGCCAATCCAGTTGTAATGGGCTGGGCGACTGACCTTCAAGCGGGCCTTAGAGCGTGCCGTGACCTCCACTTAAAGGGCGTGTAACGGCGTAAATATTGCGCGAATTGTTTCTTATTATTTCGTGAAAAATTAAAAAAAATACGTGTCCCATCTATGCTCTTCAATTTTTTTTTTATTTTAGAGTTTTTTTTTAATTTGAAATAAAGCTTAGTAGCCTAGGGTGCAGCTGCGTTGTGGTGTCTTGCCAAGGCGTCTTTGAAGAATAACAAAAGAGGTGAGTGGAGATGATGACGAGGACACGCTCCCGCGTCCCATGCCAACTTACCTCTCGCTCCATCTATGTGTGTGTGTGTGTGGGGGGGGGGGATCGGTGGCCTAGTGGGCTAGCGCACACCAGCTCGGAGCACGTGGAGCGAAAGCTCGCCCTCCAGAACACAGGAGGGACCCTGGGCTCAATCCCCACCCCTGCCCGCTTCGATCTGAACGAGCATCCTACCGGCGTGCGGTCGTGTATCACTACTGCGTGGTGCACGTTAAAGACCCCAGGCTAGCGGTTGTACCACACTGGCTACATTGCTCATCTACAGCTGAGACACCAGACGCCCACTGAGGCCGTCTAACTTCCGGCTGTATAAACATACAACAATTTGCTTTGTAACCCCGTAACCCTAATAAACTTTCTTTCTTTTTCTTTTCTGAAAGTGGGCGCCACCTAGTAGTGGCTTTGTCAATCACCATAGTCCGCCATTGTTCGGGCCCGCATTCCGAGGATCAACTGGAGACGAGGACTTCGTCAGCGTTCGGCGAGGGCTACTCGAATCCAGTCCCAACGCTTCGAGCCCCATGGATGGATGGATGGATGGATGGCTATACCCTTTGTAGCGCGTGGCAGCTTGCACCACCTAGCCTAACATTTCGTCATCTTTTTTTTTTCTTTTTTTAACTTGTATGAATTTTGTTATAACAGACCCCCCCCCCTCTCTTTTCAAGTGAATTTATTTTATCTGTATTTTTTTTTCTCCTTATCCTTCCCTAGATCTCTCAGGATCTCTCAAACATTGGCTACCACCAGAAATGGTGGTAGCCAATGCTGTTCGATGGGGTTTTGAAAAATGGTCTATCACTAATCCGTTTAATGACGGGTCGTAGTAATTTTGTACTTTTGCCCTTTCATCGTCTTTAACCTTTGCACGCATTATACAGTGCACCACTTTTCTTTCTGAAATACCTTCGGGCTCTGAGAGGAAGCGAAATGAAATGAGAAAACGAAGAAACAACTACCTTGTCCACTCCTTCGTGTTCGTCCTCTGTGTTTACGCATACGAGTTTACTCAGTACCATGAACCATCTAGCCCAACAACAAATCTTAGTAAAATCCCGATCGTCGTAAAAACCTTTATTCGCAAAAAAAGGAAAAAAGAAACTTAACAAATAAAATAAGCGGGTGTATTTCGTGACAAAACAGTGTCAACACAATACGTTCGGGTAAAGGGCAGCAAAAGAAAAAAAACTGCATCACGTGACATCAGATAACGTGACGTCAATTTCCCTGCTAAATTTAGCGCGCGGAAACTGAATTGGTGTGTAGGTCACGTGACATAAATGTTCTCGCGAAATTTAGAGGGAAACTAAATTTCCGCATAGACGTTTTTCGTTTTCTTTCGTTCTCAGTCACGTGGGTTCCGTATCTGGTATGCGGGACATAAAAAGAATAAAATATTTCAAGCTGGAATTTGAGAGAAAATATGTGTAGGCAAAAACAAGAATGTGTGACAATCACGCAATTTTTCGTGAACACCTTCCAACGGCGTGGATAGATCGAACAAACATGTTTTTAATGCATACCAAAAGGGACGATATTCCAGATGGCAGCCCCCTTGTGTAAAAGGTGCATAGGTCACGTGACATGAGGTCTCAGGACGTTAATTTATTCTGCTAAATTTAGAGGTAAAATTGACATCCCTTGACCTGATGTTCAACTTCAATTCAAATTCCTCACCAAGTTTAGCGGAGAAACGGAATCGGTCTGCAGGTCTGTGACGTCCCATCATGCAACACTGCGCGCGTTGCATTATGGGACATCACAGACGGGCAGACCAATTCAACTTCCCCACTAAATTTAGCACCAGAACTGAATTGGTGTATAGGTGTGTGATGTCCCATCATGCAACACTGCTCGCGTTGCATCATGGGACGTCGCAGGCCACGGCTTCACGAAATGACGCTTCACGTAATCCGGAGCAACTAACCAAAAACGTTTCACGTTAAAAAAACAAAAATAGATAGGCAGTTGGTGAAATGCGGGAAAACAGGTGCCGGAGAGAGCGGGACACGGAAGATTCAAGCGAGGCGAAATTAAGTACGAAAGACACAAAACAAAGACCGCCTTGTTCGAAGAGATACGTCCACAATGAGTACTGCCACCGGGAGACGGGGTATGGCAGGCCCAAGCTCCGTTCACGGTATCCGGATGGAATTCGAGCATGGAGAAAGGCACAGACGACTCAAAGGTCAGTTCGTACGAACACACCTCACACATTGAGGACTTCTATCAGGAAACGGTGTGTGAAGGCCCAAGTGTTGGATAAATCATATAGAGGAGACGATGCCCTTTCATACCCGAGTAGATTTTTCTTTTTTTTTCTTTTTTAAACTGGTATGCACTGTACCTGGTGCAATCGGGGGTGCATCAGTTATTTTCAGTACGCGGTGGGCGTGAAGTGAATTAGAATTAAACGTTAAAAAAGAACAACGAAATATATAATATTTAGAGCAAAAAAAAGATGGAAATATTAATCGAAAACCAAACATCCGATTTAGGAACAGGTATGTAAAAACCCACAAGGGGGTTTCTTGGAGTATTCTTTCAACAAAATTGAAATTGGTCTTAGCATATTGATCGGATTCGACATGGCATTTCAAGGGTAATCGGAATTATGAGTAGGCTAAAATACATTCTTCCGGTTTGGTTAAAGCCCCAACTCTACTGCACTCTTGTTCATTCTCGTTTAAGCCATTAGTGCGGGGTACTACATGCTCAAAGACCTGTGTATCCGTTACTTCTATTGCAAAAAGAGAAGTGCGGTCAATTGCCAATGTATCATATCGGGAACACTCCCGCCCATATCTCATCAAATACTCCCTTCTTACAGTAGAACTATCACTCACTCAGAATAAGGCAATTTATAGGTTCCACGAAATTGCACTACACGCTGAGTTCATGCAAGAAAATTACATCAACAAGGCATCCACATACACCTTCCCTCATACGCACTACTTACAGTCGAGAATACGCACCAACTATGGTAGACAAAATATACTTAATCAGATCGCACAAATATTAAATAACCATCCTAAAATACTGTCCTTGATTAATAGCTCCAATACAATACATACATTTAAAACCACATTAAAAAGTTTTCTTCTAGGGCTAACATAATCTATGTTGATATTTTGATGTGTTTCTGTTTTATTAGATCTCATTTTGTATATCTCCCTTTATCTTTGTGTAATGGTGTAATTGTTTTTGATACCTTTTTTTACTGTGCATTTTGCTGCTGGACTGTACAGGGGGACGGGCCCTTGTCAGGCGACTCTGGTCGTCTTTTACTCTATCCTCCGAGATGTTTGTCTGAATAAAGTATATTCAATTCAATTCAGAAGTACTTCCAACTTATGAATTTTACGCCGCTTGCGGTCTTGCACCCACGGGGTTAAACGTACTAAAGAGAGAGCGTGACGTAAGCCTTGTAGCTTCCGCAACCTATCGTCTCGTGGGGATATTCCTCTCCCAATATCTTTAACCTCCTCATTTGGGCTGTCCGAACGAAAAGCAGCAAAAGCTCAAGTTCAAAATACTGCGTAAAAGTCGTCCCCAGTACAAACGGAGCTATGAGTCGTCTGCTAGCATTTCTGGTAAGAATACTCCCCCCCCCCTTTCCCTCAGTATTTCTTCAGAGTTGCCAAAGCATCATTTTATGATACAAATTTAGCAAGCCCAAATTTGAGGATTATACTTTGGAGTCGGGAGCTGTACTTTCCTTGGAAACTACCAGGAAAAAAAATACTTTAGGTAAAGTACAAGTACATACTAAGAAAATGTAATTCATGTAAAGTACACGTTTTTCTTAGCCAACTTGAAGTAGTGCTTTAAGTACAATGTTCTTAAAAGTACTTTGCAACACTGGAAGGCCCAAGCGCCATTTGCGGGATCGGGGTTGAATTCAAGCAAGAAAGATACAGACGGCGCAAAGGTCACCTTGTTCAAACAGATTACATTTCATTTTATTTATTTGATCCTTAAGGTTCCTCTGGTGAGGGCATTACATTACACGCATCACCCACGACGAGGACTTCTCTCCGGGTGACGGTGATTGGGCGGGCCCGAGCTCCGTTCACGGGATCGGGGTGACCTCGACGGCGAGACTCTCGATCCCGCACTCGTCGGCGCCGCGAAGGATGCGGAAGTAGCCGCTCTCGCCCCAGCCGGGGCCCCACGAGTTCTTGACGCTCCAGTACTTGAGACCCGTTTCCTTGTCCACCCCGTAGCCGGTCACGAGCACGGCGTGGTTGGTCAGCTCGAAGGGGTCAAAGGGCGAGCCCAGGTTCAGGCTGCGGTGAACGCCCGTGTGCCGGTACACGCCGCCCTGGTACATCTGGAAGTCAGGGTACACCTCGAAGCCCACGGCCACGGGACCGCCGCGGACAAGGGCCAGGCGCATCAGCTCTTCGTTGCAGCTGTGAAGGAAGAGCAAAAACATCGAGGTACACCTTAGCATTCCTTATGAGTTGTGAATGCGAAAGCATGCAAGCCGCACGTCCGCTCTCTTTTTCGTCTGCTGCGTACTTTTCGTCGCCGGTCAGCGCGTATGCTCCCCTGGGCACGGTGACCTTGGACGCTCCGTGTTAATGGCGCGCTGATGGACACGCAGCGCCATGGGGTGAGCGGTCGTGGAAACTGACGAGCGCAGCGGCCAATGGAACCGAAGGAAACTAGGTGCCGTTTTTGCGCTTCAAACTGATGACGTCAGCTCGCTCCATGAGACAGTTAATGCTTTCGCATTAAAACCTCCTACAGAGATCGACCATTCACCGGCATCCATAGCTTTGCGATCAAGCGCATGTTGATAGCGAGCGTTTGCCAGTCCCTTTTCACACCTTCAAACCTGTTCAAAGCAGACGATAAGTTGCTTTACCCACATTCAGGGTGGATAATAAAAATCAAGATGATTTAAATCGTGACGTAAAGGGATTTCAAACCTTATTTAAATCAGACCGGATTTACAATGATTAGTTAAATAAAACATATAACTGTCGACACCGGTTATAACAAAGTCAACGGGAATCGGAAATCACTTCGCTGTATCCGCTATTTCGTTATAACCGGCTTCGGTTATAGCGAAGTGCAAAAGGGAATGGGAAATCGTGATCGCTTCGCTGTAGCCGCTATTTCGTTATAACCGACTTCGTTATAACCGGTCTCGACCTCAAAAATTTAGTTAAAATATTTACCGCTTGCCAATCATTTGATGCTCTATGTGTGCGTTTCTTTTGGTGCTTATTTCAAGGAATGATCAAGAAAGAAAGATTTAGATCAGGTTGAACACGAGCACAAGAGTAGTGGTTTTCTGGGCAAATTGGAACCTTGAGTTCTACCATTCACTTCGCTCGTCAGTTACGTAACGTGCTATTGAAAGTAAGGACGCGAAAGAAACTAACACTAGAAAAGTAATGACCTATTGCAAGAAAATCAGAACGCGAAAAAATGCAATGGAAGCTAATCTAACCTGACCAAACCAAAAATGTCAAGCTGTTTTTTTTTCTGCTATGGAGGGGTTTAGTTTAAAAAAAGTTGTTAATTAAACTAAACTTTAAATTTACAATATTTATTCTTTTTTGCATTGTATGCAGTGAGTTGACGGATTTATTAATCAATATGTCATGTTTAAAATGCACCTAGTGATTAAAAATCACTGTGTTATTGCTACAGGCATTTAAATTAAATGAATCTGATTTAAATAAAATAATTCTGATTTAAATGAGAACCCCCATTATCTAAAACATAAACTATTGCTATGTTCGCAGTAAAATATTTCATGAACAACATTACCTGCGTTTGAGAGTTTTCGTGAATATAACCAGCTGCAAGAGCAACAGGTGTAGTTAGTTTGAAAACCCTAGTGAATATACATCTAGATATTGGCGCTGAAAATTTTTGATTTTATGGAAATAGTTGAAGAGTTGTACAAAAAGAAGCAATGCTAAAACTCTAAAAACTCACCCCATCCACTTTCTTTCTAATATCTTCTTAACGAGACAACATTATCAAAATAGCGTAATCTTTAACGGTCTTGTGAGAAAATGCGAACTAGAGGAGCAATTGAAGTTCGCGCCTCCTTATCGGCGACGCTATAATGATCCACAAACAACCTAAAACATAACATAAGTTATACCGTAGAAAAGAATATTGTGTTACCTTTCAAATAAAATCGCTGATTAAAGAAAAAAAAAGTATTCAAAATGAGACGAGTAGCAGCGAGCGGACAAAGAGCACCTAATTTGTCAGAATCAGTGGGAGCGTGACCTTAAAGCCTAGTTCACACATTGGCAACCGAGTAAGACCAAGAGGGACGAGACCTGTGGAAACCTCTTAAAATTTCTTAGAACGAGAGAACACACTGGCACGCTGGCGCCATCTATGCAGTGACCCTGGAACTGCGTTTCACAAGAGCAAAAAGGTTTTGCGGGATTTCCGAGGTCAAGTGTGCGTAATATTTAGAGAAAGGCTCGTTTATAACGTTGACAAACGTTTTTAGAGCCAAGAAAAAAAAGATAATGCGGGAGAGAAGTGGACAATATGCCGGACCACCAGGTTTACACTGCTACCGAATAGGTGGCGCCAGTGTGTCCTCTCGTCGTAAGAGATATTAAGAGGTTCCAAGGCACCATATTGTAAAGGCTCGTTCACACTCTTGCGACTTCTTAAAACTGGGTTCCTTAAAACCTCTTACAATCAGAGGACACACTGGCGCCATCTATTGGGTAGCAGTGCCAACTTGGCGGTCCGGCATATGCACTATTTCTCTCGCGCATTATCCTTTTCTTTCTTGGCTCGAGAAACGTTTGTCAACGTTATACACGAGCCTTTCTTATAGGTATTACGTACATTTGACCTCGGAAATCCTGCAAAACCTTCGCTCTTGTGAAATGCAGTTCCAGGGTCACCGCATAGATGGCGCCAGAATGCCAGTGTGTTCCCTCGTCCTAAGAAATTTTAAGAAGTTTTAACAGATCTCGTCTCTTCTCGGTCGTACTCGGTTGTAAGAGTGTGAACAGGCCGCAAGTGTGCGAACGGGCCTTAAAATGCGCGCGAGTGTGGACGGTTTGGAAGTGGACACGACTGTGCTACCCGTCTGCGAGGCTCACCCTCCGTAGTATCCGCCAACGTAGCGGTAGTTGCCGACGTAGTGCCTGGGACACGTCGTGTTGGTCTTGCAGGGCCCGTCTGCGCCCTGGTAGGGGTTGCAGCTTTCCTCGACGACGCCAAAGTCCTGGCCGTATTTGCCTCCGATCAGGTACGGGAAACCGCCCTCGCAACCTGAGAGACGACGCGCGGGTTACCTATTGCAATACCAGGTGTAGGAAAAAATTGTCCCAGGGAAAAAATAATCCTAAAATAAACGGCCCCGGGAAAAAAATGTCCCGGGAAAGAATGGTCTCAAGTGGCAGGTAGGAAAAAATGGTCCCAAGGGAGTTCGAAAACAAGATCCATGTGAAATTTATTTTGAAATAGGATATATACTTCATCTCACCTTAGCATGGACTATTGTTAGCCGTGCGTGCTAAAAACGAGAGCTGTTTGCTTTGGATGAAGCCTCGGCGGCTGCACGAGCGCTTCTGGAACGAGTGCTCTAGTCAAGGCAGTCAAGGCTACCCGCTGCGCTTGCACAGCCTTCGCATTTAGTCTATGCTAAGGTGAGACGGACTATAGCGGGTAGTCCTTAATGCTAGGTGCCTTCAGGTCTCACCCACCAATTTTTTCAATCAGCCAATAAAAACTCGGCGTCGTTCTGACGTCATCGACTTGCTCTCCGCATAGTAACCTCGCAAATTTTTTTCATCACAGTAACCACATCCTGGTTTTGAATGCTGTCATTTTATTTTAATTGTGTAATGAAAAGAAACAGAGAGATTCACTTCAACACGATGGCGTAAACAGTCTCAGTACATGCAAAAAAAAAGTGAATTTAATGGGATGGTCGACAGCACGCAGGAAGTTCTCAATCGCTGTCGTCCCAGCGGCATGCCGGTCAGAAGGATTCTTGGTGACGTCGTTGAACTTCGGTCAACATGCAATTTAGTTAATGGGAGGAGCGCCGACTCGGTCCTGGACCATCTTTGCGGTTACGGTCCATTTCTCTGAGCGTAAGGCGACGATGGCCTTCGACACCATTGGATGACGGCTCATGACTGTAACCGGCTATGCTTTCATACCTCCTATTCCGAGCTTTTCGCCAGTGTGCCCAAGTGAATCTTCCTGTATTCTTTTCGCATTTTTTATTACAAAGATATTACAGGCCTTTAAATCTAAATGTCATTAGTGTGAACTGGGGATAATTTACAAGGTTAATATCTTTTATTTCAAAATTGGTTCCGTGGGAAATATATTTTTTTATTCCCACTTGGGACCATTTTTTTTTTCCGGGGCCATTTTTTTCGGGGACGCTTTTTCCTGGGCCATCCCACTCAGAACACAAGGCCTGCTAATTTCCCCTAGTACGTCATCACTAGTGGGCCCACGCAGCGCCGCCTAGCTTGCCTCGGCAAATGCCCGCATACATAGTGCAAGCTTATATTTATATATTGTTAACGTAGCAGCTTGGGCGAGTTGGTTGCTCATATTGTTACACACACACTACAGCGCACTATTGCAAACAACACTCACTCCTTACGCACGAAAATTAAAGCAAACTTCAAACAAACCGCGCGGTTTGTTTGAATTTTGCTTTAATTTTCGTGTGTAAGGAGTAAGTGTTATATTTAATATAGGGCGCCAATTCTAGAAATTTGATTACTCATAACGTCCATATATGTCTTTTTAATTATTATTTGATTATTTATAAGTTATAACCCGCGCTGGTCTGCTCCCGCCCGTACACTTGTAAGGTGGCCCGGTTTTTGCGCGGCTTCGGAGAGAGGGCGCTGGTTGCCCACCGAAGCACCCCTAGACGCGCTCATTTCTTCGCTGGCGCCATCTCGGCCGCTTAACCCGAAGTGGGGAGCATTTCTTAGTCGCGGTTAGATCCCCTGGAGGTCGCCGTCTGTCTGGAGGCTGCGAAGGTTTCGAATCGATAGGGTTAACTTTCCAGCTCCGCTGACAGTCAGGCAAAGTGCAATCGTATGACCACGTGCAAATTCAAGTTGACTAAGCACACAAACCTCACTTTGATCTTTTTTTTCTTTTCTTTTTTTTTTCTTCTCATATTTTATACTTTGTTACCTTGTGACTCTTTGCGCGCCGTACATTCGAGTCGAGTTTTCAAAAGGTTATCTTTCTCGAGATGGTTAAACTTAAAATAAACCAAATTAAAAAAATAAAGAAACAGGTCAAAGCCGATGGACCCACAAGTAAACAAATTGCGAAATAAAAAAGCGAGTGGTTAAGTTAGGCATACGCATGAACTAAATGAAAATTCGTAACAAAACTGAAGCACGGTTGCGCGCATTGTTTAACGTTTCCTGCAAGGTGAAGCAATAAACTATTGTTGTTGTAGCTAAGCTTCTCGTGTTTGTCCTTTGGTCATTTATGTGTGCGTGTGCATGATCGTGTGTATGTGTTTGACTGAGAAAATTGCTGGAGAGAATATTCAATCTCCAGCTGATCAAAGATTCATTGGTCCACAGCAGATTAGAGGATGAAGACATTTATAGTCTGTCTTTTTGCGCAAAGACGGCGGTGTGCCTCATTTGCATCCAAATTGCGTGGCCTCGAGAAAAAAAAAGAAGAAAAAAAAGAGAAGAAACGTCGGCACGCCTCTACCTCCCACTGCTTCTCCCGTCTCTCTCCTCGTCTCACACCGCTCCCTTTTCCTTCCTTTCCCCTAAGGCTACCTAATAAGAGAGCTGGCAACATCCCCTTCGTGAGTATCTAAACAAGAAAATAAAAGCTGGCAACAATCTTTATCTCTGAAGGTATATAACGTGCGCAAGTGTTAAAGGAGCGATCGTTAAAATTTTTCTTCTGATGATGTGATTTTACCTCACGTCACGTGACTCCATGGTGTCACGATGTCAGGTGACACGATGTCACGTGATCTGACATCACGCGACGTGGTCATGTGATGTCACGGCTTCGTGTCACGCCGCGCCACGTCACGGGGTAGAGTGCCTCGCGACACGGTGACGTCACGTGAACCGACGCCACCCTACACCACGACCCGACTCCCAACAGTGTACATGGCCCGTCGCGGGCCATGGACCATGGTGTATGCGTGGACCGACAGACGCATGGACGGACAAATGTGTGGGAGGTCTCATATTAAAGAACATTCCATTTTTTTTAAATAAATACCATTTCGTTTTAAAAATACTCTTTTTTTAAGGCTTGTTTAAACACAATTGCGACAGCTTAGGACCGTGTGCCCTAAAACTTTCTAAGACCTCTTACGACGAGAGCAGAGAATACACTGGCGCCGTCTATCGGGCAGTCGTGGAGCACTCAACTTTCCCTATGTTTCCAGTTTTTTTTTTTTGGGGGGGGGGCGGCATTGAAATCTTTTTACGATGTTATAAACGACCATTTCTCTAGATAGTATTCGTACATTTGATCTCGCAAATATCATATCACAACACCTTCGCTCTAGTGAAATGCAGTTCTTCTTCCAGGGCCACCTCATAGACGGCGCCAGGGTACCAGTGTGTTTTCTCGCCGTGAGATATGACAAGAACCTTGTCCTTGAGCAAACGCAAGTGAGCGAACGGGCCCTTAGACGAAGCTGGCGAGCCTATCCGGCGACCTCCAGCTGGAAAGGGACGCTCACCCTGAGAGTAGGGCGAGCAGGAGACGATGTCTTGCGGCGAAAATATCTTCTTCACCCTGTTCTTGGTGGCGATGCGGAGTCGGGCCTCGAGCATGGCCATGGAGGCGAAGCTGTAGCAGCTCCCGCAGGCCTCTGGCGCAGAATAATAACAAGATCAGCGATAGACAAGTCGAGGTGTACTTTGGTGGCACCTGGATCCACTAGCCAGGGTCACACTGCTTGTGCATCATGCAGAGGAATGATGACAGAAGGAGCCGCGGACACGCCTGAAGGATGTTCCAAGCATACGTTTGCTTCGTACTGACAGTTTTTGTATGACCACTCTGACAGGAGTGTTATACAAGAAACACGCAACAAAGAGTGTCCGCAGGCTGCCTTTTTTATAGTGTAATAGCAGTATAACCACGTGCTTAAAGGGCGCCGCCATTTGGGTGCTTAGTGCACAGTCGGTGCAATCGGCGGCTCTGCATTAAGATACGGTGTCAAAAACTTCATACAATATCGTCATTCTTTTTTTTCCTATTTGCGGATTGTCCTATTCACGGCGTAAGATAATACTCTCCGTGGTCCTATTCAATATTTCTTGAGGAGTGATAAGCGTTCTCTGCGGTTTCAGATAGAGCTTCAGATAGGTGTCATTCTGGCAATGAAATGGGTGAATGGTCGGTATCGTGATCGGTGTACTACCGCGTATTTCTTTTAATAAGATGTAATTCGTTCAGTTGAAGTTTTACATCACAACACTGGCGTCTGCTCCATTTAAAGGTAGGCCAGGTTGTATATTGTTCGGGGTCATCTTGAATGGCTACAAAACGATTTTTATTTTCATTGTAATTAATATGAAAAAAGAATGTATACTCCAAAGCAGCTTTGCTAAGATATTCGCTGGGTTCTTGAAGATTCTGGGGCAATCTATTAACGCCGTAGGTTAATTAGTTAATTGTATAATTACGGAGGAGTCGACCACCTATCCAGCGTTTGCTTCTGGTAAAGTGGAAAGAGGTGGGAGGCTATAGGCTTTGCCTCAACTCTTAAACTGTCACCGACTATAGTTACCCACCTTGGTTCCGGACAGGGGACACGTAGTTAACGCCGCTCACGTTCCTCCAGTCGAACTCTTCGGGCAGGGCCTGAGCCTCTCGTCGCTGCTCTTCGGTCACCTTGGCAGCACCAGGACTCCTGCGGCAAAATTGTACGTGTGTTGTTTGCTCGTTTGTTTGTCTAGACAGCGGGAAGTTAATGTCCGTTCACATACTTGCGTTTGGTTACGACGGAGTTTTTGTGATCTATTACGACGAGAACACAAACAATCAATGAAGCGGTAACAACATGTAATTTTTCTCTTTGCTGTAACTCTTCTCCGTCCCGTTTTGGCGTCTACCTTATTTATTTATTTATTTATTTAATGATCCCTCAGGCCCGAGGGCATTAATGCCCCTAGCGTTCTTACCAAGTTAGCATTACCATAGAAGCCTCACTATAGACGTTTGCGGTCAGTCGCGCTTCGAGAGCTAGTCTGGCCACCGTGGGTGGAAAACGCTTTGTTTGGGCGCCAGTCTGGAAACCGTGGGTACGCCTCAGCAATGCTTGACTATCAGACGATCTACCCACACCAGCAGCAAGATGGCGGCGCCCGGAAACCGTATTCGCAAACGTTTATAGAAAGAGGAAGGCGATTCCAGTCATAAAGTTTTGGGACGAAAGAACCGTGAAGAGAGGTAGTGTTTCTCTTCCGGGTATGCCAACCTTATAGTTATGGTTGAGTCGCGAAGATACGTGGGTCCGATCATTGATTAGTTGATTCTTTAGACTGGAATTATCGTAATAGATTTTACCAACTAAACAGCTAGAGATGAGAGATTAGTCGGAAAAGGGGGGGGGGTGTAATCGAGATACATTGACGTGACACTTGGCTTACATTGACAGCCCAAGGAAGCATCAGTAGCCAGGAGTTGGGACGCCGTGAAGACAGCGACACTCGCGTTCGTTCGAACTTCTTGCCGGGTCTTCCCAACAGCCAGGATCGTGACACCCGCCAATTCGTTGCCACTTACACGGTAAAGTTTGGGGCCCCACCTTTGATGGTCACGGGCGAAATGAGGACGCTAAAACACACCAGTCGATCTTGAACGCGCTCCAGGCGCCGACAGTTCCACTCACCGCAGATGCTTGTTGCGATGTCCTCCGCGGAGCATCATCATTTCGTCCAGTGTCTTCTCCTTGAACTGTGGGTGAACCTTGGCCTTCCAGGAGTTCTGCGCTGCGTTGATGAGCTGCGCGAACACTTCGGTGTTGTAGGGGTCCCGGGTGGCGCCGAGCCTGCAAGGGAAACACAGACCACACGCGTCAGCCTTTAAAGAACCATCTGCAGAGACTGTCCGAGGCATGCTTCTTCTTTGTATGGCGACCCTGTCACTGCCTGCAAATATCTTCGAAACATACAAATGTGGGAAGCAAAGATGCTTCAAGCAAGCTTGAGGTGTGTCCCCAGATAATTTTGCCTACCTGTCCGCAGCGACCACCCTGTGTTTTGTACGATGTACAAAAAGCGTAACTGCGGCTTTATGGAACGAAGAAGCTGCATCGTAAGAAGACACTACATTCGTGACATAATGGGATGCGTCTAATAACATCAGTAGTGAGAGATGGGCTAGGTGGTACATCGCTCCTTTTGACAAAAGCGCTATAAGACAAGGACATCAAGTAAGAGACACAGCACAAGCGCTGTGCTGTGTCTCTTACTTTATGTCCTCGTCTTGCGGCACTTTTGTCAAAAGGTCTTATAACACGCACAATAAACATATACGTTCATACTTCTGAAAAGGCTCAGCGAAATACTTTATAGTTGTAACAATATACTCGTTCAAGCGTCTATGGATGTGCATCGTCACGGCGCTGGTCATCTTTGAGCGTTTGCCGCCGGATCCGGCTAAACCTAAAGTTCTGGATAAGAGCTTCCCACGAGTAGCGTAGCGACATTCTTCGAAGCGCCGACTGCGTGACGGTGCAGGTTTTAGGAAGCGAATGGCGGCGCGCAGCAGAAGTGTGAACTGAATGCCGCCATTTTGTTCCATCGGAATGTGCTTTCTTATTTGTGTTGGTTGTCGTTACTTGTAAAAGAAGTGTCAAGGGACTTTAGTCCGACATGGGTCCGACTTCTGCTAGCTGCATACTCGGTAGAGACAAGCCGACTGGCACATGAGGGAAAGGATCACCACACAGGTAAGTTTTGTTGCGACACGTCAAAAATAAAAACCGACGTTTATATTTAAAACAAAAAGATGGTTTACTTATTGCGGTCCACCACCCAGCGCGGTAGCGGGCTATCGTGGCAGAGAGCGACTCAAAACACTGTGTGGTCACCGACAATTTAAGAAATGCGGGGCGTGGCATAGTCCCGCGCATCTCCATTATCGCTTCGCGCAGCCAATGAGGTTGTAGTATTCGCAGGTAAGAAAGCCCAAGAACCAATCGGTAAGCAGGGAGCGTGAATTAACGTAATAAACCACGACGTGCGTTTCTTAAGAGGTCACTGGCTATGAACTCGAGCATGCGCCACCAATCAGCTTCTGCTCAGTGAGATAAGATCTGCAGAAGAGGATCCGCCCACACGAAGAAAGGGCCCCTGTGCCGGTGGCTCTCTACCGGTTAAATACCGCCGAGTGACAGGTGCAAGACTGCATTGGCCTCAGGATTTCCTAGATTATGTCACTTTAAGCTCGAGGCAAATGTAGATACTGTTATATAATTGCATATTTTCTTGTTCTGATGTCTCATTCTCCAATAAAAAAAAAGTGGTAATGCTTTGTTTTTTTAATAGCCGTTTTTATATTGGGGAGTTTAAGGGGCGGAGATTTTCTTGCGTACGATAGTGTCCCTACAGACAATGGTGTGGTGATAAAGATAGTCCAACTCAAACAATGTCCGGAACACACCACGCGTTCTGAGTAACGTCAAATCAGGTACCTGGCTGATAACATTAATAGCACGAGGTGAAAAAGTAGCGCGTGACAGCTTGTTCTTACCACTAGTTGAGGATGTTAACGCTGTTCTATTTTCTCGTGTATTTCCTGCAAAAATTAGCGCGTGAAAAGTGGTGCGTTCTTGTTGAGTAGTGGTTCTTATCTTGGGAAATTTGAGGGCCGGAGATTTTGCTGCAGACGATAGTGTTCATACAGATATGGTGTGGCGATAAAAACAGCCGGACTTCTACAATGCTCGGAAGAAAGGACACGTTCTGAGTAAAGCCAATTCAGGTATACCTGGCTGATAACATTATTGGCACGAGGTGAACAAAATAGCACGTGCCAGCTTGTTCTGACCACTAGTTGAGGATGTTAACGCTATTCTATTTTTCCTGTATTTCCTGTAAACGTTAGCCCGTGTGTTATGAACATCAGTGACTATGCGTCCCGGCAGTATTTAGCAAAATCGAGAAAAACATCTTCCCTTCACCATCGTAATTTGTTAGATACGTTCTCTGAATTTACTCTAAGTTTGTTGTACAAATATTGAGAGCAACTCAATTGGTGTGAGAAGGGTATATAATTTCCCGAATAGTACAAAAGACTGTAAGTGCACAGGCAGAGCTGATGGTAGCTAATCATGTCGTTTTACACCTGAGACTGTGGTACAAAAAAGAAAATCTTTTAGTCGAAGGAACAGACGTCAAAAAAAAGTTTTGAACATGAAGTTGATTGGGGTACTTTGATAGAAATTGGTCCAGGCGAAAATGTGTTATTCCGTTCTGACTACTGCATAGTTCACGAGTAGTGCGCGGTAATGAAATTTTGCTTGGTTCGTCACGATTTGCAACAGTTAAACAAATTGGTGAAGTTATTTTATGCAGAAAGTTTAAACTTCTAATTTCTCGCATAGGGTATATCAAATTCATAAAGCAGGAGTCAGATTGTCCTTTACGTTCGTCAGTCGCTCGGTCCTGCATGCAGTTCCGTCATTCAAAATGCGTCCAGAGTAACAAGACACTTGCCCTTCATGTCTGCCGACTTGAAGCGGCTTCTCTCCCAGACCATCATCCTTGCGACCCTCGAAGCAGGCCCAGTTGTGTCCGAGGACGTCGTGTGACCAGCCCACCTTGGTGCTGCCACAGTAGCTGACCACCCTGCCGTGTCCGTCGTCCGTGTAGTTGGAGAAGGCGAAGTACCTGCGAGGATGCCAGTGCCCCTGCCGTCAAAGATTCTTCGTGTCTGTTTGAAGCGCTCCTGAAACACTTTCCCAAAGTGAAACAATCCAGGCAGCACAGATATTCTATGAACGCCTACAGGACTTCATGGAACGTTAGGACATCCTATGGATGTCTGTAGAACTATGTGTGCTGCAAGGACATCGATGTCCCAGCACATTTATACAACATCTTTAGAACCATGCATCAAAGTTATGTGGTGACTACAATGTCCTATGCACAATAGGACATCCACTGAGCGTTAGGACATCCTGATGACGTCTGCAGAACCACGTGTGGTGCCAGGGCAATGATGTCCTAACACGCCCATATATCTTTGAAATTATGCACCATAGTCCTATGGTGCATAGGATGTCTTATGCACCATAGGACATTCGTGAATCGTTAGGACATTCTGAGGACAACTACAGCACCATATGCGCTGTAAGGACACAGATGAGCACACTCCTACGACATCTTTGGAACTATGCATCACAGTCATATGGTGTATACGATATCCTATGACCCATAGGACATCCGTGGAACGTAGGACATGCTGAGGACATCCACGAATTATGTTTTATTCCAGGGAACGTGCAAAATTAGTACAATCCTTCTGTTTATTGGTAATTAAAGAATAATACTGAAGCTTCAGTGAACTGATAGGACGTCATTCCGTCGTTTCGCTAGACATATTTGACATCCGACAATTGGCTTCTCAGAACGAGGAAGTCGGTTGCACGGAAAAGAACACCGCGAAACAAATTTCCGGATTTAGTATCGCGCGACAGTGCGGTTATCGATATAATATTACCAGCGGTTTTATTCCGGGTTCCTAAATGTCCAATCGAAGAATTCCAGCAAGTTCTGGTACACATGCTGCACAAAATATAATTCGTCCGTTGGAACAAATTTAAGTAAGACTAAAGTTGTCTCCTTTATTACTAAGAGGTCACTTCAGTAATAAATGCTTCTGAAGCCTCACCTTCGGTATTGCAGAGTCACCTCGAAGCCCTGATTGTAGATGAGGGTCCAGGTTCCAACGTTACCATCGGAATCCGTAGCCAAGTTGGGGAATTCAAGGAGCAGCCGCACTTTTCTGGTCTCGCCACCAGCGACTTCTGGACAAAATGCGCGGGAAGTACATATATATGTACGCTTAATTCATGCAAGACAAACAAGTTGTAGCTTGTTGATCAGAAACGTCAACGTCTCTTTGGTCTTCAAACGACTGAGCGACGCGGCGGGGAGCGATTTTTTTTCCCCTATAAATTTCGGGAACCGCTGAAAGCTGCGGAGATTGCTCTTTTTCATACCGGGTGTCCGCGAGAAAACTAAACCCTGTTTTTCGCACCGCAAAAAAAAAATTAACTATACATTGCGGAGAGCTTAAACTCCGTCAGAACGTAGCCCCAGCCGTTCGAGCAAGATGCCAAAGCTTCAGCACCAACCCTTATCTTATTCAAAAGTTATAAGCGATTTTCTGAAAATTTCATTGGAAAAATGGCGGTTGACGGAGCTCTCGAATATACAGCTTCTATGGCGCCAGAAACCGAGAACGGGCGAAAATGGGCCACATTTTCACATTAAAAATTTCAGAAAATCATTTGGAACTTTAGAATGAGATAACGGTTGGTGCTGAAACTTTAGGCATCTTGCTCGAACGGCTGGGGCAACGTTCTGACGGAGTTTGAGCGCTCCGCGATGTCTAGTTTACATTTGCGGTACGAAAAAACAGGGTTCGGCTTTCTCGCGGACGCCCTGTACTTCTCTAACGCACCTACCGTGGACTACAGCAAAAGTTACAATCACGAGAATTGACAACATGGTAAGACTGACCACGAGTTCAAACACTCTTTTCGCGTAGACAATGGCGGTTAGTGTTCAGCATATCTCTGGACGTATCAAGCAAACGAGAACTTCCAGATAAATTAACCTCTTGAAATACGATCATCTGGGACGTCATCTTGATCGTCTAGGCTGCGAAATTCGCTAGGGCATAACGCCATGGATCATGTGATGAGAACAATTTGAAACGCACCTAACTCAGGCATAGGCAAGCATATGTTGTTGTTTTTGAGCCCCGAGACTGCTACCCCGAATAAAGACACAAGCGTCCGGCGTCTGTGTGGAACAAAAGCAATTTGAGGACACGTGATGCCGGTTTTAAATGATCAACCTTATATGGTTGATTATGTCATTGCATATTCAACTATTGCGTTCAAGATGTACCTCAGAGTACGCCATTCACTTCTAACCCATCAGAACAGACAACGTTGCCGTGTTCCTCAGAGCCTTTTACAACGGCGCGTGGTATGCATCTCTAACCGGTGTGTTTAGCGTCCTATGCGGAACGCAAGTTTGTCTGCTTCTTGCTCAGGGGTTGCGATGATGTCAGAACGCCGAGCGCTCATTGGCTGATCGAAAAAATAAGTGGGTAGACCTCAAGGCATCTAGCATTGAGGTCTTCCCACAAACCTTTCAATCAAAGCCAATCAGAGCTCGGCGTTGCTCTGACGTCACAACAGCTCCCTGCAAGAAGCAGACGACTTGCTCTCCGCATTCTGCCCATGTATCCAGAGTGGTCCCGAAGTGGTAACAAGTGACGTCACAAGAGCCGGGGTGTCTTGTTGTCGAATGTCGCGATCCTGGCGGTTGGTGGTAGAAATTATGGCAAAAAGCACGAGCGAACGTTAATGTCGATGTCGTTACAGCGTCACGACTCCTGGTTGCCGAAGCTTCCGCGGACTGAAACAAGCTGAAGAACGACCTGCAGGAGGACAGGCGTCTGCCACATCCACCCGCGCGGCTGTGACGCCGCCAGGATCGCGGCCGGCGACAGCATGACGTTTCAATGACGTCATCAGGCGGAAAACGAGGGACCACTTTTTAGGACGCGGTAAACACACCAGTCGGAGAGACGTGCTTCAGGCACACTTTTACCAAAGACGAAAACCGAGGGTGTACTGAAGATGAGCACGGGTAGCTCGATCGTAATCTCGCAGGCGGAGGACATGCGAGCGTGGGATCTGCAAAGCAATTCCAGGTTGCTTAGGAGTCAGAACTGCTTCAACGCGATAAGTACAAAGCTGCAAGAAATACGCCTCTGATATCGTGCTTTTAGCGCACCGCGCATTAACAAAAGAAAAAAATGTTATTGGACATCATTTAACCCATTCGCATACATTTCGAAGGAACAACCATCAGGACAAAGTTGATGGACCCAATTAAGCATTATCAAAAGAGCCGCGGCTCTCGTCGTCTTTGCGCGTTTGCTATCAGCTGCAGAAAAAAGCCTTTCGACCACCGACCTGACTTCCAGTCGTCGCATCGGACGTCTTTCGTGCCGGTACGGGGTCCCTCCACGAAGGTCCACCAGCCCCGGACGTCCTCGTAGGTGCAGTTGGACGGGGTGTCGGCAGCCACCAGCCCCAGGCAGAGCGGCAGCAGCAGCACAAGAGCGGGAACCGTGGACATGCTGCGCGGGCGACGTCTCCTGCTCGAATAACCTCGCGAGTCTCTCGCCGCCGTCGCCGAGCTCGACTCTATTCCGTTTCACCTTTTCCGATGGACCGCAGGGGACACTATACGTCCCTTCCAAGCCAATCCCCTGACGCGTGAGGGTCACGTGACTACGAGCTCCACCGACTTACCACAAGGCCGTGATGCTACACCACTTAGAAGACAAGGCTCGCACCTTACCCCCTCACACGTCATCACTCATGAACCGCGAAAGCGCCGCCATAGCTTGCGTCAGCATCGTCGCCAGCGTTCCTCGCAGCGACGAGCGCGACGCTACTCTAGCACGCGTGCTCCATGAACGTTCGGCTGAGGCTCGCCTCCAATCAGTGAGGACACGAATCTCAGCCGAATGCTGACGTAAGCACTCGGCTCCAATCCGTGTCCCGCGATTTTCCCCATAGGGCTGATGCTGCAACTTCGGTTCGTGTTGTGCCTCGTCAATCTTGTGGTCCCGCGCGTCACTGCGCCCTCCCATAGATCACGTGATACTCTCGCACAATAGGGGATTGGCTTAGAGGGCTCGTAGCTTCCTCCGCGGTTCGTAGTGAGGCGAAACGGAGTGTATCTCGCACCCTACACCGCCGCCGTGGCCCGCGGATATCGCCCCGTGATACGGGCTGGGGCTATCTCTCTCACGAGTGCTCTTGAAACTCGAGCGGTTCGTGGTCCCGCTTGTCTCCGGAATAGAAACCGATACCTAGCCCCTTTCGCGTCATTTCCAGACAAGGAACGTACAGCAAACACAAGGTCTCCTCCAGGGATTCCCGCAAACAGACGACGCCATAACAAGATGAACGTATGACGTTTTAAGCGAAATGTGTGTCGGCCTTCCCTTTTGGTGTATGAAAGGCTTAAAAAAGTGCTTAAAAAAAGTGCTCCCTCGATTTTCGCCTTGTGACGTCATAGGAGTCTCACGCTGTCGCCGGTCGCGATCCTGGCGGCGTCCCAACAGCGGTGTTTGATGTGGCAGACGCCCGATTTGATACGGGTCGCTCTCCAGCAGTCCACGGAAACTTAGGCAGACTAACCAGTTACTTTAAGGCAGGTGGGAGTTGGGACGTCGCGACGACAGCGACACTCGCGCGTTCGCACGGGATTTTTGCCGGTACCTCTCGCGCCAACGGCCAGGATCGCGATATCTGGCAGCATGACACTCCGGCTTTTCCGACGTCATTGGTTGCCACATCGGGACAGCTCTTAATGTATGGGCGGGATAGGACGCTAAACGCACCAGTCGGAGACGCCTTCCATGCACCATATTGCAAAATGGCGCCTTTTGTGTCCGGTGATGCCTCTTACTTTTCTCTTTCTTCGTTTTGCCGTGCATCGAGGTAGCATTGGCCCGAGTGCTCGCTGGTGAGACACCTGCCCATACAAATGCCAGCAGGACTGGAAATAAAACACGCGGTCCAACGCCTCGCCCGTCGCGTATGCAGCTCGAAAATTCGTTCTGCTAGTACGCCGGCGTAGACGGCCCTCGAAACCAACTCCCTCTGGTGGTACTTGAGTCACCAAATAATCTACGGTTCGAATGTCAACACCCCAATCCCCGATTTTTTTGTGGGTGCCGTCATTTTGGTTCTTTGTGCAGAGCGTACACAACAGAACCTTTTCAAAGCCCCATCGAGCAATATTTGTGGTCGCCATTTCTTGGGCACGAGGAGTGTGATTGGATCCTCGTCCTCGCCGAATACTGACGCAGCACCCGTTCAATTGGAACCGAGCTGAGCCTAGTTCGCAAACTGTCGCAGCCGCTACTAGATGGCGTGAACTTCTCAAAAGGGTTTATTGTGATCGTTACGATTCGGAAATACGACTTCCTGAGCTTAAAGGCCCGTTCACACACTGGCGGTTGAGTACGGCTGACTAAGCCAAGACCGGTTTTTAAGCCCCTTGTGACGGTTTACGACCGGCTGCATTGCTGCGCACACGGTCGTAAGCCGTCGCTAGAGGCTTAAAAACCGGCCTTGTCTCAGTCGGTCGTAATCAATCGTAAGCGTGTGAACGGGCCTTTAGATACGGTGTCTGGAAGCTCGGACGATATCGTTTCGCTGAGTCATGAACTGCGTCATGGATCGCAGGGAACTGTTTCCCGACCTTCATAAACGTTACTACTCATCTTTGGTGGACGAAAAGGAGTTTCCTGCGATTTCAGATAAAGGCTCAGGTAACTGGCAACAATGACTTTAAGCGAGATGGCTGAATGGCTGTTAGACCGAAGCGCAGCTTATTTCGTAGGATTATGCATAGTGCGTTCAAACGGTACGAGAAAAAGCGCTCAGGTTAAGAAATTTGATTTTTCGCTTTTTTAGTGATTAAACATTTAAGAGCAGTTAATTCGATTTAATCTCGACGGGAAACCGTCTACCTTCAGCAACTTTGTTCGGCGAGAGTCCGCCGTCCAAAATAGAGAGCCATGCTCCTCGATGAGCTGCCTAAAGCGTCCGACGCCGAAATTGCCCACTAAGATGGACGTCATAAGCGACCGCTCGAATTTTCGAATTTCAGCAGTCAACGGGAAGACGAATGCCCTCAGCTCCACCCTCCTCAATTGGTTCCTCAGGAAAACACTTACTCAGTATCGGATGAGAACGTCCCATCTTGCGAATCCGTGCCACTGATGCCGAGAATGGTCAAGACAATGATCATACCTCGTTGTACTCGCGGGGGACATAGCAGATGAGGCTGATGACGACACGCCACATACTATCGTCACGTAGAGGAAACACCGCGCAACAGGAATTCCTGTCATCTTTAAGCCCGCGAGACAACAAACACGTCCTTCTAGCCTGTAAACCCAAATGTGCTTGCCAATGAGACGGTCGCGATCACACGAGATAATATGTTTTCACCCAAAATCCACAAAGATGTATAATACCTCTGTTCCCTGGTCTCGGCAACTAAACTGCTCGCAGTCACCTCTCATGGAGTGATCAAATTAACTACATACATTCCAGAGGCATATTTCAGTAAATACGGGAAAGTAAAGAAAAAGGAAAAAAGTGGCACTCGAATGCACTAACAACGAACTCTTAAAGCATTTAAAAGGTTTTGGAGTCGTGTCAGTTCATCGCCAAATATCCTACCGACGCCAGGATGTCGTGTTCGTGTAGGAACGCCCTTCAACGACAGTCGTTCCCAAGTTCTCGATGGACCGAATCATGCCTCAGTGCGTCTACCTCAGACTCACAAGCCATCGTATCGTGTTGAATAATATGTTGGTAGAGAATACAATGCTTCAACTGCAAGCGATACGGACATATCACAAAGGATAGAGAGGTGAACGTCGCTTCAAGGTACGTGAAGGACAGTACATTGCCACAAAAAAAATGTAGCTCCTTGAAAGAACCTAAATGTGCCAACTGCAGCGGTAACCACTCGTGCATATATTCTGGCTGTCCGCGAAAAAGGGCCGCAACTGCTGCAAAACGAATTTCTGTCATCAACGGAAGGCACCCAAGGCGCCGTATTCCGCCACCAAATTCAACCGTTGTTCGCCCTCCCACGCAACCAGAGATTTCGCACAATGAAACTACAAAGAAAACTTACACTGACATCTTGAAACGTACTCGCAAGAGCCCGAAAGCCACAAGATTTCGTCCAGGGCGATCGAGGATGTCAACACCCGAGGTATCCCCACGCAGCACTCAAAATACTTGAGCGTTTCCCACCATTACACCACCGACGACCCCTAGCGTCGAACCATTCATAGCACCCACGACAACAAAGCGATCTTGCTTAGGTACTCCTACCTATGTTATGTGTTGCGTTCAAGGCTATTATACAAGAAGACCCATGGTGCAAACAACCTTCCAGAAGTAGAGGCTCTGCTAGCCACGGAGCGATTAATGACTCTCTTTAGTGATCGCCACAATCACGGATCGTGTACGTCAGCATAATAGACGAACATTATAAGAAGGCCTCCATCCTGCAATGGACTGCAAAAGGTTTGCGATCACGACTTTCTAACTTCAGAAAACTGGAGGTTTCCCAGGATCGTGTCCATGTATGTCGACACAAACCTACCTGAACAGCTAACGCCATCTATAAGCGACGGTGGCAAGCACACCACCAGTATGGTTTACGCCGTCGCTCGTAGATGGCGGCAACCTTTCCAGCTATAATAGAAGAATGGGTAGTTGCAACTAGGTCAAGGAGATGCTGGGGCATTGTTACTATGCTGACGAAGGTTCCTCCCGATTCTCCAAACTATTTTTCTCTCCTGAAAAGTGTTCCGTAGTCGGGTACTCGAACCAGGTAGCGTGCCAGGAGTGGAGTCGTAGCATCTTCTGCCTCAGGTTCCTAGGTAGAGATTTCATGAATCATTGTTTGCTGGAATTCAATTCCCGCTGCTAACCGCCTCTCTTGCCTTAGCGTACACAGTACACCCAGCCGGCAAAGCTCAATCACAGTCCGTTGCAGCTCGAGCCTGGTGGTGGTTGACTTGAAAAAGTAAGATGACTCACGCAGTGAAGTTCAACACATATCCGAATCCGTCTGCGCCCGTAATATTGCACGGCTCAAGGGTACGTCATCAGTCGACGTGAACGTGACCCGCTGCTCTGGTGATCCGGTACCCAGGAAGGAGGCCAGACCTGGCCTCGCTGTGCCGACCCAGACTTCATACACCTGCGACACATCTCGAGCGCACTGTTTCTCGGAGTCGGAGAGCTCGCGCCTGTGCCAGCAATCTCAGGTCGCAATTCATGAGGGTCTCTGTTTGGATGACGCTAGGCGAAACTTGAGGACTGCCATCCATGTGTCATAGCGTCGGCGGGTCGGCAGGAAGAACTGTCACAGCAGCGATGCCACCGTATAGTTTTTTCAACCGTAACTGAAGATAAGACGTGTTGCTTCAGGTGGTTCACTATTCTCGAAAATTCCAAATGACACCGCCTGCACGATCTTCAACGAGGTCCCCTACAACGAAAGTACGCATTTTCCTTTCATACAGAAGTGTGGGTAAAGTTTTAGGTTCGAGGTCCGCCTACAGATACAAGAATACCAGTTCATTCCACCATGACGTCATGTGATCACTGTTGACAGAGGCGCCCTTATTGGACAGGAGCGTGGTGACGTTTTGATGGGATTTAGGGTGACATGGAATTTATTTGGAGGTCGAAGTCTTTTCGCATCACCCGTCAGACAGACAGGATGTCGGGGAAGGGACCGCGGTCAATGCTTGATGGAACGTTTTTTGAGCCCATTGAAGACTCCTCGTCGTCCGGAACCACTGCTTTCAAGGCGAAGTGCCAAGCCTGCGGGAAAGTAATTTCGGGATCAAAAACTTCCACTTCAAACTTCAAGCTTCATCTCAGTTGGCGTCTCAAACAAATTCTAAAAATATATATTGCAGTATCAGTATTTGTATTTGTGCCCTCCCTAAAACGTGTTGCTGTATTTGTATTTCCAAATACGTTTTGCCTCTTTTTAAGTTGTATTTCTGATACGTATCGCGATACACACACACAAATATACATATATATATATATATATATATATATATATATATATATATATATATATATATATATATATATATATATATATATATATATATATTGAGTATCAGTACTTTAGCTACTATTTTCACGTATCCCAGCACTTGTATTTCCAGATACATTTTTCACTATTTCTGCCCAACCCTGCTTGGTACTTACACTGGTTACTTTTTAAAGGGGCCATGAAACGAATTTTGGGCTAGGATAAATGATTTTACATTGAAATCTTACTAATGGCATATGATATCACTTAGTGGGCCAAAAGAAAGCGGGTAGAAAGTCAAAAGCCTGCTTTTCGGTATCGAAAATTCGAAAATATAGCGGACTATTTCGTTCCTCCTTTCCTTCGAAAGCTTTCCGCCTTTTCACTGTGATGCATCCGCGGTACCCAAAGCGCGTCAGCCTACCCCAGCTCACGCATTGGATACGGGCACTGCGTCGCTCGGACGTATGCGCTCGTTGACAACCAATTCGTCGACGAATAAGTTTGAATTCGCGTTCGTGGCCAATCAGTGCTGTGATGGCACTTATCATCGCTCGCGAATGACAAGTTTCATGTTGTGCTTGGAGTCATCGCACCGGTAACCCAAACATGTCACGACCGCGTGATTTCTCATTTCGCTTTGGAGTTGAGGATTAAAGCCAAGGAGGAAGAAGTCGAAAAATCATTTCATGGCTCTTTTAATGGCCATCATTCAGGGCTAGGCAGAATCGGGATGGTATCTTGCAGATACCTTCGTGTATCTGTATCAGTGGTAAAACAATAATCAAACAAATAAACAAATAGATACATTAATTAATAATTAATGATTAGGAGACACCCATGAATGAACAGTAGACCTAGGCTAGGTGGCGCGTGCTATCGCCCGTTACAAACGGTATACTACCCATTAACATCCATCCATCCATCCAGTAATTAGCTGTATGGCTTGTGTGAGGAATTTCTTTTCCTCTCATGTTGTAACGGGCTCCGTGCAGATAGTGCAGACATGGTCCGGCTCCTTTGTCCAATCCCTCCACCCAAGGTGACTCAGGAACACTCGAGACGACATTTTGGCTTTAGTGGCCTTCAGGATGGTATCTGTGATTAGATAAAGGGTTTGAAGTAAGGGGAGGTGCATAAACCCACACAAAGAGAAGAACGTAAGCGCTTTCAATTGTAATCACCACGAACTCCCTCCCCCCCTTCCTGCCCCCGCACGTAACACTATTCGGGGAAAACATTTATCTCGGTATGTATCTGTATCTATTCAGGATACTTTTTCTGCAGAAGAATCTCAGTAGATATCGCGTTACATCAAATACAAATGTGTATCAGTATCTGTACTTTGGCCTTGTAATACGTGGATCGCGGTATTTGTATTCTCGAATACCTTTTGAAGTACCTTTGCCCATCCCTGCCATCGGTACCGGCCTTAGGGTTGCGTTTGCCCAGGGCGCTTGATGGTGTAGAGGCAGCCCAGCTTCGCCATTACCCCGTATGAGGAAGCCATTGACACGAACCCTCGAGAAAAAGGTTTGGAGGAGCTAGCCGACCATTATCACTTATTTACCTTTAATGATGGAACCCCGACGTATTTATGCGGACCAGAAGGCACTAGCTACCTTGACTCGACATTCGTTTCGACAGCGCTAACATCGCAAGCCACATGCTTTGCAGACATTGAAGCTCATGGGTGTGATCCTGTCACTCACGTACGTTCCCATTAATACACCGATGTACGAGAAAACGCACTTTCTACGACGAACCAACTGGCATACGTTCGAAGAAGCATGCGACAAGCAAATGCAAGGAAGGAACTGTCTCACTTCCAGATATGTGATCGTATTCTGCGCAGAAAGAAAGTACGTTTAATGTCCCGTCCACGCAAAGAAACTAGCGACACAGAATATGAGCACTTCCGCGCCAAGCGTCTGAGGGCAGGAAAGACGATCCAGGAGAACTAAAGACAATAGAATATTCGATAAACACTCAGAGCGCAAAAGAAAATGTGTCGTCATTTTAAGAAGATCGCTTGATACTGCTGGAGGACGATGTATGAAAATATAAAGCCCAAAATTTCATTATGCGGGAGATCTCGCGAGGTCTCAAATCTTCTACAACGCAACTCCGTCCATTTGGCTCGCTGGCGTTGTCAGGAAGCTGTGCTGAGAAAGAAGTGGCAAACCATTTCTGCATTTCGTAGACAACATACGCGACCCAACCCAGCCAGCCTCCATCCCGCGCCACAGTCGCGCCATTATTATGTGACGATTCCATGAACGGCGTTTCCACGATTGTCGAACTGGATGATTCACTGACTTCTGTAATACTTCACACCTCTCGTGAACCTGACGGCAAACATCACAGTTATTTTATACATATGGGGAAGGACGCATATAACTTTCTTTTGTATACATACAACGCTTCTATGGAAGAATGGCGAAGTTCTTGACTTCGATTCGACTCCTGAAAAATGGCAAAAATATTTTCACTCCCAAGCCTGCAAATCGCAACTTCAATCAACATCGTACAGTCCGGTCGCACTCGCAAGGTGTCAAGGAAAAATAAATTCACTGCCGTTTACACTGGTATCTTGAACAACGAAGGATATATCCAGACATCATGCAAGGCTTCCGACGAGCAAGCAGCTTGCACTGCTCGTGGAAGCGGCGTTTATCGGCAGTTCCTAATTGAGTTGATCTAGTAACGTTGCAACAATGCGATGCCCACAGCTTCGTCATAAAGTTTTGCAAAGGAGAGAGAGAGAGCAAGAAAGATTTTTAATGAAAACATGGACAGGAAAGCTGGAGCTTGTTGTCTGGCTGGCTACTCCACAGGGAAGGGTAGAGGGGAAAACGACGTTTAGATTAAGAGTAGTGTCACGCACACGGACGCACATCACATTCTCACGCACCCTAACACAGGCGAGCACTTAAAGTTTATCTTGAGGGCCAGTATCTTCGACACACTTTTAGAGCGCTTTAAAGACAATACATTGTTGCCGCAAATTGTTCAATGGGCCAAGGAGTTTTGCCACAGCAAATGGTCGTTGGTCTAGCTGTTGAAGCATATTTTTTATGTCTTCTCGTTGAGCTTGGTATTTAATGCATCCGGATAATAAATGCTCAACATCTTCCTTGCAGTTGCGTATATCGCAGTCGGGCTATCGGTCCGGCTACAAAGAAAACTGTAGGTTCTCATGTAGGCTACCCCCGGTCGCAGTCTGTGGTATAAGGTTTACTAGCTTTCTGGGTATGTCATGTGGTAAACGCGTAGCTAATTCAGAATGTACTAGATATATGTTGCTATGTCGATGTGCAAGTAGTGAAAATTGCATATTCGTAGTCTTTACTACTTCTTTTATGTAGCGTTTTATATCATTTTAGTAAAACGGAACCTTTGTAAGCTTTCGCAGCATATGCCCAGCTTTAGCTGCCTTGTCAGATTGTTCGTTTCCGCTGATCCCGCTGTGGCACGGAATCCGATGTCAAATTATTTGGTGTCTCATGTCAATCGCTTTACCATATGCTTTTTTCCCTTCAACTGAATGGTATTATTGCTACATGGTTTCCCAAACATCATTCAACTTTTGAGAGCCGTAATAAAATCAGATAAAATTACCCAATTCTTTTTAAATTTAATGCAGATGTAATAGTTGGAGCGACAACACCTTCCGCTGCCGATGCCGATGTGGCGTTTTCTAACTAACTGAAATACTTCCTAATGTGTTTCTCTTATCTTACGCTGTGATGTAGGTGCAACAAAGCCATTTATAGAGAGGGCACGGTGGCGATCGCGCCGGCAAGATGCTCAAACTACCATGGTTTTCACTACAGGTTAGTGTCGACAATGAAGATAAATCGTTCCGTTCTAGCTGTTATTGTATTGTTGTGCTGCCGTGCCTCATAATGTGCATTTCTATGTTGACCGAGTGTTGGCTTGTTTTAAAACTGCTACTTGTGGGAGACGTGGAAACAAATCCGGGGCCGACTATCGAAGAGTTGTTGCAAAAAGTACTTGACGGGCAAGAAGAGTTTGGTCGAGATCTCAAAGACATCAAGGAAAACCAGACACGATTAGAGAGTAACATGCAGGACATGAACAAGAAAATAGATAAATTAGAAAAAGCATTTCTAGATATTCAGGAAATCAAAGGAAGCGTAGAATCAGTGAGAAAAACTGTAAGGACACTCGAACAAACGGTAGAGCAGCAGAAGGAAAGAATGATTGAACTTGAAAACTACAGTAGACGAAATAACTTATTAATATTCGGACTGCGGGAAGATGATGGTGAAACTTCTTCGGGACTAAAGGAAACAGTTGTGAAGGAAATATTTGCTAACAAGTTGGAAGTAACAGCTACGACAATTGAACGAATCCACAGGATTGGTCAGAAAAAACCGGGCACATGTAGACCAGTAATTATGAAATTTATGGATTACAATGAGAAGCAAGAGGTACTGAAAAACTGCAAAAAACTGAAGGGAAGTAAGCTGAGTGTAAGTTGTGACTATGCAAAAGAAACGTTAAATGTCAGAAAAAAATTGTGGGAAAGCGCACAAACAAACAGGAAAAATGGAGATAAAGTGTTTCTTGCCCACGACAAGCTAAGAATCAACGACACAGTGTTCTACTGGGACGTCGAAAACAATGCAAGGTGTCCAGTGCCTGATAAAATGAGAGGAGACCGGCAATGACTTTCACAATCCGTTGCAAAACCGTCCGAGTTACGAATTATCACTTTTAATGCTAGAAGCATAGTAAACAAAGTGATATCTTTGGAGCATATAATAATGGTACACAACCCGCATATTCTTATCGTAACTGAAACCTGGTTGTCGTCTGAGGTGACAAGTGACCTTATTATTCCACCGAACTACAAAATGTTTAGAAACGATAGGGGATCTCGTGGAGGGGGCGTTGCTATTATCGTGAAAAGCAATATTTCTTGTTTGCTGTTGAACTGTGAGTTGAAAGAGACATTGTTCTGTAAAATTTCTTTTTGTAATGTATCTTTTGTGCTTGTGGCTGTCTATAGAGTGCCGAACGCTCCGTCCGAGTTTTTGGAGGATCTTGATAATTTGCTAAGGAAACATGTAAATAGCAATACTCGACTAATCATAGCAGGGGATTTTAACCTTCCCGGTATTGATTGGGAGCAGCTCTCGGTTGGGTCTTCGGAAGTTGCAAGTTGTGAAAAATTGCTCGATATCGCGTTTAATTATTGTCTCAAACAAGTAGTTCAGGACTACACGAGAATTACTGAACACAGCAAGACGTTAATTGATTTGGTATTTTTGTCAGATAATATAACCGATTATTCCACCGCTGTAAATGAAGGCATATCAGATCATCAAATGGTTTCACTTAGTATTATGTTAAATCGCAGGAAAGAACAATGCGTTGCAAGAAAATCTTTAATAAAAGATTTTCACAGGGCAAATGACGTTGCTATTCTTGACCACTTGGAGATGGCATGGGATGATTTTAAGAATCTTTCTTTTACCCATGGGGTGGACGACATGTGGCTTTACTTGAAGAATTTGGTATCATACTGTATTGAAACTTATGTTCCCACACGTGTAAAACAAATAGCAAAGCATAATCCATGGATTACTCGTGAAATCATTCACCACAAGCGTAAGATAAGGCGAATGCGGAAAGCAAAAAACAAAAAGCGGGAAGTCATCCAAGAGACTACCAGAACAATGAAACGATTACTGGAAGAAGCGAAAGAAAGGTTCTTTGGGGTCACTCTACACGACTTTCTGAGGAGTTCACCGGGGAAATTCTGGAGGTACGTAAGCAATAAAAAGGAGCAAATTGAACAGATCATTGTAGATGATACGGTAGTCACGGAATGTAAAGATATTGCAAACAGGTTTAATGTGTTTTTTCAATCTGTTTTTACGAAGGAAGACGAACAAAGCAAGGTCCCAGTTTCTACAAGCGACATGCCACCTCAGATGACTGAGCTAATAATAACGCAGGATGGAATTTTTGATAGATTATTGCATCTTGATCCGAAAAAGGCTCAGGGACCAGATAACATCCCCGGAGAATTTCTCAGAAGATACGCTGAATGGTTATCATTCTACCTAGAAACAATTTTTAAGAAGTCTCTAGAGACAAGTAATCTACCTTCTGATTGGTTAAAAGCTAAAGTGGTGCCGATATTTAAAAGTGGCAATCGTCTACACATAAATAATTACCGACCAGTGTCTTTAACTAGCACCTGCTGCAAAGTGATGGAGCATATAGTTGCAAAACATATAATTAAATTCCTGGACAGCAACGCTTTGCTTTATTCAAAACAACATGGCTTCAGGGCAGGTTTGTCAACAACGACCCAACTTGTAGAAACTTTTCACGATCTTGCGTCTGCCATGAATTCGAGGCAACAAATTGATGTCGTAAGCATAGATTTTTCAAAAGCATTTGATCGTGTTCCGCATAAAAAATTACTAACAAAACTTAAGATGTTTGGACTAAACGAAAATACTATAAGTTGGATTGAGGCTTATTTAAGAAATAGATCGCAGACGGTTGAAGTTCAAGGAGCCCTTTCAGACGCATTATCGGTAACTTCAGGGGTACCACAAGGGTCAGTATTGGGACCATTGTTGTTTCTTTTATATATTAATGATATCTCAACGGTAATTAAACCGCCAGTACAAATAAATTTGTTTGCGGATGATTGTTTGGTTTATTTGCCAATTAAGACATCCGAAGACCAGGCAGCATTGAATGACAGTTTGGACTCTATTAAGCAATGGTGCTGCCAATGGCAAATGGAAATTAACTTTAAAAAATCATCATATACCCACGTAACTAATAAGAAGAATGTATCTCTATTTCAGTATCGCATTGGGAATGTAGAACTGTCAAGAACAGAAACGTTCAAGTACCTAGGGGTAACGATAAGTCAAAACTTAAAATGGCAACCCCATATTGTAAACATCTGCGCAGCTGCGTATAGGAAATTATGCATGCTTAGACATAAACTTAAAAATAGCAATAAGGAAATAAGACTTACAGCATACAAAACACTAATACGACCTACTCTAGAGTACGCTTCGGTCGTTTGGGACCCCGCAACCAAAACCGACATAAACAGGCTTGAGAGAATACAGAGGAAGGCAGCACGTTTTATAACTTCAGATTACAGATCAACGTCCTCTGTAACAGAAATGTTGAATGCTTGTGGACTTGAACCCTTAGCGGTTAGGAGAAAAATTGCACGGTGTAGTCTAGTCAGAGTCTGGCAATGAACTACTTTATTAGGTGCGGAGCATGAGCTTATATACTGGGCGCGCTAGTGGATACAGCGCCGACTGCCGGGATTATGACTGGCCCATGACATCTTCCTCCTCTTCAGGTCGCTTGCGCTCCGAGGTTGGGTATCGCTGAGGTTTCCTCCGTAGTCGCGTACTTCTGCGCTCTGGGATAGCCGATTGAACGTTGGTAGCTCCGGCGGTCGCGTCTTCATCTGCAGGTGACGGTGCGTGTCCAACCTGGTCGTCCCCGGGAGGTGTCTGTTGACTCAAAGTATCGGCTGTTCCATTCCCGTGGACCGACGGGGCATTTTCAACTGTAGTAGTAGTCGGCAGAAGTCGCAAATCCTCCCTCGTACGTCTTTTGCTCTGACCATCTTCAGTGGTGACCACGTAAGACCTGGGTGCATCTGTTGTGCCTTCGATGACCGCGGGAGTCCAGGTTCTCTGCAAACTGTCATAAACGGTTACGGGGAAACCTGGTCGCAAATCAGGAAGTTGGCGCGCTGTTCGGTCGTATGAAGCCTTCTGCTTGTCTCGAATTTCCTTCAGACGACTTGTCACTACCTCTGTTGGTACGGTTTCGGGTTTCATATGACTTGTGGTAACGGGCAACAGCGTTCTTGTTTGGCGCCCCATTAACCGCTGTACCGGCGACTTGAGGTGGGCATCTCTAGGCGTGTTGCGCCATTCTAGCAGTGCTAAACAGAAGCTTACTTTGTCTCGAGAGCACTTGATTAAAAGCTTCTTTGCTTCTTGGACTGCGCGTTCAGCCATTCCATTGGAACGGGGATGGTAAGGACTTGAAAATACTTGTTGGATCTGCAGGCTTGCCAAAACGTCCTTAAATGCCTTGCTGCTGAACGGCGGCCCGTTGTCGCTGCATATCCGGACGGGCAGTCCATGAGTGGCAAATATTTCGGTGCAGGCAGAAATCACTGTGGCCGCTGTTGCTTGGCGAAGTTCCTTGGTTTCAAAAAAAGGAGTAGTAGTCGACCACAATGAGAAACTCATGACCGTCATGATGAAAAAGGTCGACTCCTATCATTTGCCAAGGGAGGGTCGGTACGTCGTGGCTAAGCATGGGCAGCTTCACGTTTCTGGGTTTGTATTTTTGACACAGTGTGCACGAGCGTGCTAGTGACGTGATGTCACTCGTAATGTTTGGCCAATATATGACTTCCCTTGCTCTGTTTTTCATTTTTTCCTCCCCACAGTGCGCCGCGTGCAAAAGCTTCAAAACTTCATTTCTTTTTGCTTTCGGGACAATTATCTTGTTGCTTCGCAATACCAGGCCGTCTTCTACGTGAATTTCATCTCGATAGTTCCAGTATAGTTTTAGCTCATCCGGTACGTCATCCTTCGAGTCGGGCCATGATGTGCTGGCGTAGTCGCGAAGTTGCAACATCACCGGGTCCCTTTCTGTTCCGTCTAACATGCTTTTCAGCTTGGCGTCTGAAATAGGAAGGTACGTCAATGCATTCACGTGGAAGTGCTCTTCTTCGTCTTTCAAGACGATCTTGCTTGGAAAGCGCGAAAGCGCGTCCGCAATTAGCAAAGTTTTTCCTGCCTTGAACTTCACGGTTATCGGGTATCTTTGTAGAATGAGACGCATTCTTTGCAGTCTGAGGGGGCACTCGGAAAGGGGCTTTTTGAATATAAATTCAAGGGGTCTGTGGTCGGATTCAACAGTGACTTCGGGCTGTCCTACGATGTAGTCATGAAACTTCGTGCAGCCGTGAACTATAGCTAAAGTTTCCTTTTCAATTTGTGCGTAGTTGCGTTGTGAATCCGTGAGGGATCTTGAAGAGTACGCAACCGGGTGTCCGTCTTGAAGGAGGACAGCTCCAACGCCGTGCTGGCTCGCGTCGACAGACAAAGTAACAGGCTTGCCTGGTCTGAAGTACGCCAAGACTGGAGCTTCCATCAGCCTCTGTCGCAGGACTTCGAAACTGTTCTGGTGTCGGTCCGTCCAATCCCACGCGACTTCTTTACGCAGCAGTTCTCGCAGCGGGGCTGCAATCGAAGACATGTTTGGTATGAAACGAGACACGAAGTTAACCATGCCGAGGAATATTTGCAGGGACTTGCAGTTAGTCGGGGCAGGAACTGCTAGAATGTCCTGCACGCGTTGGGGGTCAACTTGAAGACCTTCCGTGGTTATGACGTGTCCAAGGTAGCGAACCTCTTTCTGAAGAAAACGGCATTTCTTTTTGTTGAGCTTCAGGTTGGCCACTCTGCAGCGTTGTAGCAGCCTCTGCAGGTTTGCATCATGCTCTTGCTTGGTTGCTCCCCAGACCAAGATGTCATCCATGACAACGGCTACTCCTGTAAGGTCTTCTAAAACAGTGTGCATTGCCCGCTGAAAAATTTCCGGAGCTGATGAAATGCCGAATGGCATCCTCAAGAACCTGTACCGTCCAAATGGTGTGCTCATAGTGCACAAGTAGGAGCTCTCGTGGTCTAAAGCAATCTGCCAGAACCCAGAGGAGGCGTCAAGAGTGGAAAAGTAATTCGCGCCGTGCAGACCTGGAGAATTCAAGACATCTGCCAATACTGGCATCGGGTAATGTTCGCGCAATAAGGCTCTGTTTAAGTCCGACGGGTCCAGACAGATGCGGATCTTGTTGGGTTTTGTAACAACGACCATGTTACTACTCCAATCTGTAGGTTCTGTGACTTTGGTTATTACTTGATCCTGCTCCATGCGATCGAGTTCCCTTTTAACCTTATCTCTCAAAGCAATGGGCACTTTCCTCGGTGGTTTAACGATACCTTGTGCTCCAGGTTTCAGTTTCATCCTGTACGAGATGTTCATTTAGTCTGCCGAGTCCCTGGAACACATCATCAAAAGGCTTGGCTGCTTCGTACAGGTCGCTGCTCGTAATTGTTGCCATTCGCTTGATTAATCCGAGCTCTTCTGCGACCGATCCGCTAAGTGTAAGGGGTATGTCTTGATCCATCACAAAGAACTGCGCTGTAGTTGTGTGGGTCCCACATCGGAGCGTTAGTGCAACGCGCTCTCTTGCATATTTCATATGACCAAAAAACCCATTCAGAGCCACGTTGCATTTTCGCGTTAGCTTATCTGTCAGTCGCCGGAGCGTCTGCTTTGACATGACGCAGCAATCCGCTCCGGTATCAAGCTTACAGTCGAGCGGCTCGTCTTCAACGTGAACTTGGGCTGACCAAAGGTTTCTGTTGGAGACACTTGCCATTCGCAAAGTCTGGAGAAAATATTCTTCTTCGCTATCGCTATCTGCATGAATCTCCCGTACTTGCTTTTGGTCGTGCTGTTTCGGGTGATTTTTTTTCGGTTTTCTGCATACTTTTGCGAAATGGTTGTAGCCACTGCAGTTCTGGCAGCGTTTTCCTATTGCTGGGCATTTTTGGTCTCGGTGCGCGGAAAACCCGCACTTCGGGCATGATGCCTCCATACGATTAACAACGGCCGCATGCTTTTGTTCCGCGAAGCTTTGTATCTTTTCGAACTGTTCCTGACCTTGTTCTCGGGCTCGACATATTTCGACGGCCTTTGCGTATGGCGGGTTTTCTGAGATGAGCTTCTGTTGCAGTTTTTTGTCTTTTATCCCGAGGATGATTCGGCTTCGAAGCATACGCTCTTCTAACACGCCAAACTCGCAGCGACTTGCTAACAAACGCAACTCTGTTAGCCACTCGTTAAAGGTTTCTCCTTCTCGCTGATCTCGGGTGCCGAAACGAAACTCATTGTATGTCAGGTTCGTGGCAGGTCGGTAGAAGCTCTCGAACTTTTCCATGAGCACGTTAACGTCGTCTCGTTCCTCCTCCACTTCAAAAACGAACGTCGCGTATGCTTTCCGTGCCTCTTCACCTATCGTCATAAGGAAGGTGGCTGCTTGTACTTCCTTAGGTTTCGTTGTGAGCATCGTTGCAGTCGAGAAAAGCTTAAACTCACTTTTCCAGATGCGCCAGGACTGCCACAGGTCGCCCGTTGTATCCAGCGGTTTCGGCGGTGGGAGCAGCGACGACGCCATGCTATCTTCTTTGTTCTCTTCACCTCGCTTCTGACACCATGTAGTCTAGTCAGAGTCTGGCAATGAACTACTTTATTAGGTGCGGAGCATGAGCTTATATACTGGGCGCGCTAGTGGATACAGCGCCGACTGCCGGGATTATGACTGGCCCATGACACACGGTTAAAGCTTTGTTTCCGATTTATCATGGCCAAGTAAAAATCAACCGCGGCATTTGACTCTGGAACATTACCAACAGATCAGCTAGAATAAACCATTCTAAAGCATTGCAGTCGTATATGGCCAGAATTGATGTTTCAAGTATTCACTTTTTGCAAATGCGATTAACGATTGGAATAAGCTTCCCCGAGCACATTGTGAATCACAACGATATTTCAATGTTTGAGGATGTTGTTAGACTTCATTACTGTGTTTAAAACATAAGCATATCGCCTCGGTGTTCTTTTTCTTGTTCCACTGTCTTTGAAGTTAAATATGTATGGGTGATTTCATCTCAACTCAGGCACGAATTTAGGTTCGAATTTTTAATTTTGACGAAAAAAAAGATATGTTTTGGGGCAATTACTATAATAAAAGAAGACGCAAACGGCGAATGTCGTCGGATTTTTCGTTCTCAAGTTATGGACCGTTGAAGCGGCCAAGCGTGGGAAACCGACGTTTTTCCAGCTTATCGGAGGTGCCATATTTCACTCCATCCCTTTTCCATACTTTTTACGCTACATCAATATAACTTTTTGGGAACACTTGTGACATAGGCTTTTTTATGCTAATTAAGCGTCTAGGACATAACACTTTTAATGATGTTTGTTTTATTTGTCAAACCGCCTCTCTGCGACGATATTTGACGATGTTCAGCAAGCTGTGCTGTGTGACCTAACCAACATATTTTATGATCTTTACATCACCGTAAAGCTCCAATTAAGCTCTTTCTTTTGAGTATAATTTCAATATTTTGCAATTAGTATATATTGCGCTACATGTGCCTGAAAAACGAAAATTTCGATAAAACTAGCAAGTTTGAAGTCACTTTTCTAAAACACCCAACTTTTTATTTCCTTTTTATTTTTTATTCACAGTTAGTTAATAAAGATAGTCTATCAGAAACTATCAACAAAAATTGTAATATATTGTTTGTATGGCCGCTATTAGCACTCGGATCTCGTGCTATGAGCGTTTTGAACGGGGCTTCGCACAGGCGCTCTGCTGAGCAGAATTTTGGCCTATGTAAGGTTTTTTATTTATCGTTAGCAGTTACCTCAATATCTAGCCATAAACATACGCTCAAAAACGTAGACCGGTTTTCCAAGGAGTTCCGTCACTTGCAGCAGTGTTGCAGTTGTATGCAGATTGAGCGGATCCACTGCGACCAAATTCAGCTTCTTGTTTGTCCTAACCTCCAGGACGCATGATGGAGCAATGTTCTCGAAGAAATTTGTCAAGCGAATTCTGTTCAGGCTTTTCAGGTTTGCGGGATCTTGCACTGTTAATATCTATTTCTCTAATGCAGGCCAGAGGAGGATCTGGGCGTGATGATGGTGTTATTACTCGAAGAATTCGTGACCAGTTGATAGCGTTTCCGAGAACCTGCTCTCATGTATGACTCGTCGTTTGAAGTAGTTGTATAAGCTTGGTTGTTTTCTTCTCTCTGCATCTTTTCTACCACAGTGCCAGTTGAAGGTTCAGTGTTGTCAAAGCCTTGTTCTCTTGATACATGTCTTCCGTCAAGAGCACGGTTGAATGTTTAGCGCAGCCTTCCACTCCAGCGCCATGTGTCTGGCTCTGGTTAGAGGTAATGGCACTTAGGTGACTAGTAAAGTTAAATAATAAGCCCGATGTAGACAACAATATTGTACCAGCGAAGAATCTGGCAAATATTGCAGGAGCTTTGAAAGAACAGCCTCACCACAGCAACGCGAAGGAGAGATTGAAACACATGATTACAATCAGCGAACAACGTTAGGAAACCGGTACCAACTGGCCCAGGGAGATTGAAAGACAACGTCCACTATTATCCTTGAAATTACGCGCCGACAAAGAATCTTCTCGGCAGTGGCGTTGCGCGCGAGTGTACTCAGTGAGTCGAACTAGTGCCAGTAACATCGTCGCAAAGTGAGAAAAGATTACTCATTACCGTTGCAAGGGCCCTCTAACATACTCGGCCACCGATCCCCACGCAACTCAAGAGCCGCAACACACTACCGGAGGCGGCGAGAAAGGGCGGAACCACCGAACGCGGAGAGGGGTGCTTCGGTTCAGCTGGTCAGCAGGCGTCGCTGGAACAAAGGGACAGAACAAAGCACGCCGTATGGGAAAGAAATCGAGCGGTCTTGACCACTCTGTCGCGCTGCTTCCGGATTCCCGCCGTCTCCACGACTGCCCCACAACGTGGGGAGTGCGCATTTTTCTGCGTCAAAAACCCAGCAACGATGTCCACTGACGGTGTTTTCATTATACCGATCAATCAGCAACTATACTGACAGAATCACGAACCAAAGGGCGTGAACATAATTAAACCCCGTCCTACGATTTTTTTTACTTTTTATACTTTATTTTACTCCAAGCCCGATGGCAGTCGACGGTGTACACAAGATCCGACGAAGCGAATAAAGCAGAAGCAAAAATGTACCGTCGCGCCGCACACGTCATCTTTGTGCGTTTGCGATCCCCGGCTAAAACGACGTCGTCACGCGCAGTGAATGCCCTTCGATCTATTTTTTTTCGTGCGTGATTAGTTTAGGCGGTGATAATATCAAAGGCACAAAGAAGTCCGAGCGCCGCGTTACGATGCATCGGATCGCGTACCGTTGGCCGTGGATCGGACTTAATGTGGAATATAGGGTCTGCCGGCTTAAAGGCCGACGACCAGACTATGGCGGCTAGAAGGCACGGTGTGCTAGAAGGGGAAGTGTGGCGGCCGGGAGCGAAGGGCTGCACAGAGTTCCGATGAAAATAATAGAGGCGCTGCGCGCAGCAGGCCAGTTAGGGCTGGCGTGCGGAGCATATAGGAATGGAGCGCTGCGTGGTATTTTCCCTTGTTACGAATACTGTAAAATAGTTGATACGCAAATAAAAGCCAACTAGACGTTTTCTTCGAGAGCTGAATCTACTGGACGCCTTGTTACTCAATAGAAAGGAAAGAAAAAATAACTAGTTTTGATTTACATTTAGAAGAAATGCGCTGCAGCGGGTGAACGTCCACCCTGTCGCATATATGTTCTGTGCTGAGGAAATCTGACTTTTTTTACTTGATAACTTTATGAATCATGGACACTTCATATACTTCAGAGCTCAGCAGAAGAAAAATGTGACGAACAAGGCACTGAATGTAGGACTCACTTTTATTTACTCGTGCAGATATTGCGTCAAGAATACAAGCCAAAGGAAGAAACTACCTGTTTCTAAAGCAGCCTTGTTTTACAGTCACCTGCACAATAATATTTATTAAATGCAAAAAAAATTATGTGAGTGCAATGAAAAGTATAGATTTGTTTTATATTTTCTGTAGTCACAACTAAGACTGCCTGTTAGGCAACACATACCACAAAGAAGAAATTGTCAATGAAATTTTTGAGTTGTTTTTTTCATGCATTTTCAAAAATAAAATAACTTATCATTGTGTTTCTAGAAAAAAAACACACTCAATCATGGAAGGCCCATTAAATACAGGACGGATGGGGCGTTTCTTACGTGACATTTGGGTTTGGACCAGTTTTCTTAGGTATTTGCTGTAGGATGCATGGCCCCTTCCAGGTCGCATGAGTTTGCACTCGACAGAAAAAGCAGAGCCAGCAAATTACACATACCGGCTTCCATTGCAAGATTCAAATCCACAGCCTGTGCACATGGCAAGCAGAATGTGTGGTGTCAAGTACTGCTTGCGCCTCATCTGGCGACATTACAGCACACTCCTTGTAAAATGTGCCTCTCAGAAACACAGAACAGATCTCTGGCGAAAATGATCCCTCGAGAAGGGGAACAAGAGAGACAAAGGACAAACAAAAATCTCCAAACACACCAACAAGGGCGAAGCTAATTATAGATAGACCACTGTCCTCGGCTGGTCACTTACTGGCTTGAATTTGATCAACTCCGGCAGCGTATGGCGGATGTAAATGCCAAGCAAAAATACAGTGCCATGGTTTTACAGAAAGTGTAGTCTGTTACACTGGCAAGATATTAGACTTCCGCAGAGATAGTCCACTTTTGCTTCGTCTGGAAGCTCATCTTGTCCTGTTGTTTCGTCGGCGTCTTGCTGGTTTGATGGTCAGCGTCGTTTGCGGCGGTCCTCTTCTTTTTCTTGTAGGAGGCGCGGGCGTTGCTCGCATAAGTTCCCTTCCTTGCTTTTAATGGAGGCTTTCTTCGGGAAATATTCTGGAGCATCCGGAAACACCGTTGGAATGGCGTCGCTCTTCAGCTGTGACCGACCCCGCGGCCTCTCGACAATTTAACTGCCGATTATATGCCGAAACGTCCTATCAATGAAACGTTCCTCTAAGTGCCGATCACAAACAGGCAGTCTGCCTGTCAGGTCCTTGTGTCCGCCCGTTTTATGTTTTGTCTATTCGTCGGAAAGCGTCTTTCGGCGGTCGAAAAAGCGAGGCCTTCACAGCGCATGACTTGTACCCACTTTTGCAGCCCGGCACATAACAGCTTCATCCATTCAACGGCATAGCGTGCTTGCAACGAAGTCCCATACGAGAAAGCGCATACAACACACCTGGAAAACAGCCAAAAGAGCAGAACTTGTAGCAGTCTCAGAAGAGCGCCGGCGCCCGCGAACCAACAGATCACCCGAGACCGCTGACTCCCTGCAGACTGCAGCGCCCCTTCTAGCCACCATAACCAGACTTTCGAGATTCTGCAAGGCAGAACCATGGGGGGAGGGGGAAACAGGCAACGGTGGACAGTGTAGAAGGAGGGAGAGGAGGAAGCGAGCGAAAGGTGGAAAGCGCGAACTGGTCGGGTCGGTCTTTTAAGAAGCCCAAGGAGCGTTTTATCGTGTTCACGTTTCTTACTCCGTGATTCGTTCTTCGACGTTAAGTTGCCGGCGAATATACGCTGCAATTCCACTGGCCGCGAAACGTCAATAAGATGGCTCTCGCGATTCGGCACGCCCGGATGTCGGCGACTATGCGCCGAGAAAGCGGGGAAGAGGACGAGACGAGAAGGGACGTAATAATAATATTAATAATAAATAAATAAATAAATGTTCCAAGCAAGTGAAACTATCCAGAACTTTCTTGGACATCAACGCCTAGCGGATGTCCAACAACAATTGAACAACAAACAAGCGTGGCAATGTTCCCCGGGGAATATCTTAGATGACGGTCATAAAATATCAATACGCGGTAATTAAACTTCTAAACACGTATAGCTTTTTTGTTCTTTTTTTTTGGTAAGGGGGGCTACTTTTTTTTTTTTGCATTGCACATTTTTAGGCCACATTCACGAAATTATCAGTTTTGATTTTCTTGACAAAAGAACGCAAAGTTCTCGAGGACTGTATATAATCGCCTGGGCGCCATAGAACGCAAATCAATTAAAATTTTGATATTTCCTTGAAACCTTTTTGTTATTCCACAATATGTCACAGAAAGTTGACCCTGTCAAAAAGTGTTAACACGCGCTTTCCCGCTAAACTTTAGCGGGAAAACCCGAATCGTTGTACATCAATCCCATTTTTTCGTTATATTTAATAGAGAAGTTACCCAACGTTACACTGTTGCGTAACTTGTAAAAAACAAGATATATATCCACCTTACATTCTGTGCCCCTCAGCTTCAGCATAGATATGAAGCACACTCGTTCTTTATTTTATTTTTATACTGCATGGACATCGACACAATACGGGTGTTCGGAGACGTATACTTGAAGAGCAAATTGGATCTTTTTATCTATACAGCAGGGTTCGATAATGCTTCGAGTCCCGTGTTTAAAAAGAGAAGCGATTTTCGTCCAGTTCTGAGCGGCTCTTACATAAGCCAATCGATTTCGGTCTCGACTTCAAATCGCAAGAGCGGGTACGAAAAAAAATAATAGAAGTATGTAATTTCTGTTGCTGTTTTTTTTATATATATATATATATAACAAATACGGAAACATTCACTAGATGGAATGCAATATCGTAAACTCGAATATTTCATTAAAAAAAAAATCTGTATTACAATTTTGTTATGAAAAAATAAAAAAAAACGAAGAGGAATCGCACCACGTCTTGTTTGGAAGTTAAGGTTGAAACACATGCGTGAAAAATCAACCGCAGATTATACAATAATATTAAAAAACACAAAAAAAATTCCACGCTGTTTAAAAGAAATTAAGCAAGGCTCTTATTGCACGTAGTGCAATAAGAGCCTTGCACCAATGTGGTTTCGGTAATAAAACAAAAACAACAAATTTTCGATTGCTGCGCGACAAAAACAAAATCAGGTTCCGGTTAGTTTATCGCACATGTGTTTCAATTTCTGTGCTGACCATCTTACAAAAAAAAAAGTTGCTCTTGATGGCGACAGTCCATGTCACTTTTCAGACTTGAAACATATTTAACTGTAATAATGCACAAGCGTAGTGTCCGATTTTAGGATGTAAAGCATGTACATGTTATTATGGACTCTGTTACGTTATCAAGAAGCAAGAATTGCTTTTATTTAGTGTCCAGGAACGACCACTCAGTCTTAGTACTGGCACACCCACACGTCACACACATGCACATTGAACAAATTGCACTTCACGAATATACATAGGTGCAAGATTTAATAGAGAATTATGTTTTCTCACTACCCTCAACTCAGGAGTAGAATGATCAAATAAGACAAGAGTATTCAGGGGAGCATTAGAAATAGGAGAATTCTACGGGACTGCCAAAAAGAAAATGGCACGGGCAGATTAGGAAATTCGGTCGGTGAGCATAAAAGGACGTTGTCTGACGAGTTGCTGCATGAGGTACTCTCAAAAATATCTGGGACAATAGGTCCGAACAATCGGCAATGCCATGAAGTGTCTGAAAAAGATATACGAGATCTGCCTTTTCCCGACGCTGATAAAGGCTGTTCACATTTAGGCCGCTCATTACCCTGGTTTTGGATGTATGCGTTTCCTCGCGCAGAGGGCGATATCTATAGATAGATAAAAATTTGTGTTGCACTCCTTCCAGCCCAAAGAGTGTCGTCCTACAACCTCCGTTCCATACCGGTGACGGATATTCCAGTTGAGACCTTGTTAAAAAGCGATAAAGAGTTGCGAAAGTTTCCGAATTACAAAATTCTTTCGTCCTTCGACACACCAAACCCAGCGTGCGCAAAGCGCAGTTACTTATGCGGGCTATGTGGCCGACAAGTCTTAAAGATGACTCAAAGAGCACTCACAAGTCCCGCACTTCGATCGCACGACGCAAAACATTGTCAATTGTGTTTTACAGCTATACGATATGACTTCTGTTTTGGTACTGTTTAGAAGGAGACCATTTAGCGAACACCATTTGCTAAATGACTTTACATCTGCTTGTGACAAGTCACAATCTGAAATGTTCCCAACGCGTATAAATATCTTGATGTCATCTGCGTACTGCGAAAATTGGCAGAGACCTTTGCCTTCAAAGCTAAATTTAGCGGGGAAACTATATCGGTGTATAGTTCTCGTGACGTCAGGGTACGTGACATCAAGTTCTCCGCCAAATTTAGCGGGGAAACTGATTTGGTTTAGAGGTAATGTGACGTCAATTTTTCCGCTAAATTTAGTGGGGAAACTGAATTGGCGTGTAGGTCACGTCGCATCAATTTTCCCGCCAGATTCAGCGGGGAAACTGAATGAGGGCATAGGCCACGTGACATAAATTTTCCCGCCAAATTTAGAGGGGAAACTGCATTGGTGTATAAATAATGTGACGTCAACTTTTCCGCTAAATTTAGGGGGAAACTGTATTGGTCTGTAGGTCCCGCTACGTCACGTCACGTGACATTAAATATCACGCTAAATTTAGCGGGGAAACTGAATTCGTGTATAGGTCACGCGAAATCAATTTCCCTGCTAAATTTACTGCGAAATACGCGGACGGAGAGACGGACAAAGTTTGGTTAGCGTTTAAAAAGCATTTCATGTCTTAAAGCGTTTGCTATATGTTTATACACATCGTTAACAAAGATAGAAAAAAGAAGGTCTAAAACCGACCCTCGAGGTACTCCGAACGTGGCATTATACTCCGGAGAAAAGTCACCATTGGCACGGACGACACATGCTCTATGTGACAAATAATTCTGAAACCACCCATAGAGCCCTCCACAAACACCAATGTCAGTTCATAATATGAAGCGAAGACCAGCCACACCAAAAGCCTTACACGGGTCAAAGTAAACAACGCCGAGCTGCCCTCTGAGGCAGACAGCTTTGGATGCCACAGACATAAATTAAATCAGATTCGTTGTTGTCGAACGTCCAGAGGCAAACCCGTGCTGGTTCGAAATTATTACTTTTCTTTTTTTAAACGAAAATACAATGTTTTGTGTATTACCATATCAAAAAGCTCAGGAAAAATGCAAATGAGAAATTGGTCTGTAGTTAGCTACATCTCCACGACTGCCAAATAATAATAATAATAATAATAATAATAATAATAATAATAACACACACACACATACACACATAATAATAATAATATATATAATAATGATAGTAACGTTTCTTGTACGAAAGCATAAAAACAGGCAAAGCCACGTGTTCATCAAAGCCATCTAGAGCTTGTATGATGAACACCACATTTGAGCATCAGCGTCACTAGGGTCAGCCGCACCCGTGGCGGTGGGCCGCCGCGAAACTCCCCCCCTTCCCTTTTCACTGCCCAGCTGCACCCCCTCCCCTAGTAAAAAATCTCATATGTATAAGAAATTTCTAGGTACCGATAAGAGCATACAAGAACCTTATAAGAACCAGAAATGGCAGTAATGACATTACTGTAATGAAATTACAGTAATTAAATTATTTTTGTGGTAATGAGTAATGTAAATAATTACTTTTCTAGGCTGGTAATTTAGTAATGTAATGAGTTACTTTCAGGCAGTAATTTCGAGAAAATTACTTATGACTTTTGAAATTACATTTGTCCCAAAGTGAGAAAGTTCGTTTGCGAGCTTTAAGAAAAAATAAGAGAATAATTATTTTGCATGGTGAAATGTCGTGAAAGAGACATCAGAAAAAATAAACGACGGCCATTTGAGCGCACAGCCTCGTACGAAGAACTCGACAGACACGCACAAAGGCGGGCTGGAAAGGCGAAAGAGAAAAGCTTACGTGTAAAGACATCGCTGGAAGACCACGGCTCACGAACTCCAGGCAAGACAGATTCACGGCGTCACGTCATCACGACGATACTATACTTCGTTCATCCCTAAGCTGACAGTGCGGTGGGAGCTACGAGCTCACCAGAACCAATCAACTACCTTCATTTGATCACCTGACCCGTTCCTTTCTCTGCACGTGGGTGTGAACGAGAGCGTGGTTACGTGGCGAAAGATAGACGTGTGACTGTTCCAACGAGCACGTAGCTTCCACCGCACTGTCAGCTTAGGGATGAACGGCTTATAGGCTACAAGGCGAAGGGCACATCACCAGTGAGGTCAACACATTTTAAAACCGAAGAGGACAGGACAAACAGATCCCCAACCTTCTTGCTCTTTCGTCAAGCAAGGTCAAACCGTAAGCTTCGACCATTGTGAACAACAAACGATCGGAATAAATAGTTGATCCCAAATGCCTTGTCAAGGCCCCAGTACGTTTCGTGCGTATCCTTGGCTTTGTTAAGTAAAGGTGCTTTTTGTAGTCGGAAAAGACGGGAATCGAGCAAAGCAGGTGCCGCTCGCGGTATGCCTCGCTGCCTTTCCTTGGGAAGTTTATTCGGGAATAAGCCTATGAGCAGATATCGCCACCCGTTTGTTGGGAAAGTACACATTTTAGGAAGCTCGCGCCATCCCTTTCCTCAACTGGCGACGCTTCTGCCTAGCAAATATCCAGCCCCCTTGTGTGACAACGCGCAATAACTTGGGCTCTTCGGGTGTTTGGGAACAATACTCCTTGAGAGGAATGACCGGGAATACGTCAACTAGTGCTCTTGGGAGAATAGGATTAGATTGCGTTCGAGGCGGAAGGGAAACGTTTCACGTGACGACTTGTTGTAAGAACGAGCTCCCATGGCCCGACTTAACATACTGACACGGACTATAACTTCTTCTAAATCAGGAAGACGGAAACATATCACCTTTAACTAAGGACCTTCACCGTTGAATGAACAGCGAAACCGGTGAGTCGACTGTCTTTGAGTCACATCTAAAGAAGCTTATTCATCATGTTTAACACTTATGTCGTGTGCGCCAGCAAAACGACTGTTCAGTATGGTTCACTTTGAGGCGCATAAGGCTGTTGCGGTGTAAACAGGAAGATCTGAGTTTTGGTACATATACTGTAAATAAAATGAGCACGAATTACTGCTTCAAGGTATTGAAAAGTAATGTCAAAGTAATTTCATTACTTTTGGAATGTAATGGTAATGTAATTTAATTACATTTTTGCAGTTTTCAGTACTTAGTAATGCAATTCAATTCATTTTTAAAAGTAATTTTGCCATCTCTGAAGAACGTATAAGAACAATATAAGATTACATGAGAAACTTAGCAGTTTGTTATAACTGCCTATATAACATATTGTTCTTATATGTTTTTTTATAATAAGGTTCTTGTATGCTCTTATCTGATCTTATTTAATCATATGCGTTTATTGGACCATGCTTCCGGTGTGTCCGCCGACACACCTGAAGCATCCGCGAAGTCCGTTTACTTCGTATATGTATTCTTTCAATATGTCTGTAAGCAATGTTTTTTTTTAATGTTGTTTTTTCATCAATATGACTGTCATACAAGGAAGAGCCTCCGACAGACTCTGCAGACTGTCTCTTGTACGACGCATCAGCAGTGTGAAAGCGGCTTACAAATTAGTCACAGAGACTACTTTCGCAGAAACATTCCATCGCCGAAGACCCCGCCAGAAAAAAAACTTACAGATCGTTGGGCACACACATCGCACGCGCCGGCCCCGGACGAATCCCCCCGACAAAAAGAGGCACTCAGCAACCGCGGCCGCGTTCCCGCCGCCGCCGTCTGTGAATTATTCAAAAGCCGAGACGGCTAACAATCCAGTCGCGAGCGCGTATATACGTCGCCACGCGACGACCTCCTCAAGCGGCCCTGCCGAGCCGAGCTCCCGTCGCAGCGTGCGGAAAAAGCAGCGAGCGAAGCCGTTCTCCGTCTGTCAACAACAGCGTCTGCGCTCGGCATCCGCGCGCACGCGGCAGCATCTTTCCAGGCAGGAGAGGCGCGAGAGCAACCAGAGACGCCCATCTTCTCATCCCCCTCTCGCCGCGCTCTCCCCCGCCTCATCCAACGCGCATGCGCAAAAGGCACGCTTCCATCGATCCCCGGCGAAAGACACACTCGGGCGAGCGGCCGCCGTGAAGCTACCGTCGTGGGACCACGCCGACCGACTGCTCTGTCGTCGAGGGACGCAGGTAACCATCCGTGAGTGACCCTGACTGTCCATGAGATGACCGCTAACCTCACCTGACTCGTACGCTACCTTCAGACAAAGATTGCACTAATAAGAGGTACCCCGATTCTTCCTGAGGCTGACGGGGATGAGGGAAGAGAACGCTGCCTCGGGCGCTTAGCATGAGCTCGAATTACTTTGAGCCGTACGCATATGTGGAAAAGTTAACGAGTGCTACGTGGCGCAGGTAAAACTTCAGGTTGGTGACCCTACGTACTGCGTAAAAAACTGCTTTTTTTTTTTTTTTTTGCGGGTGAGATTTAATGGAGCAGTTTGATTTCCCGCTGTATAGAAGTCCCTACAGCCTCACCTAACTCGCGTGCTAGCTTTCGCCAGGAGTGTACCAATAAGAGGATTCTTTTCTTCTTTAGGTTGGCTGGAGATGAGGGTAAAGAACGTATAGCCTCGGCATTTATCGGAGCTTCCGAATTACGTTGAACCGTACGCATATGGGGACAAATTATTCAGTGTACCGCGTGACGAACGTTAGCCATCTGGCTGTTGTCCGTACTGAGCCGCGTGTGAAGCTGGCCTTATAAACAACCGAGACGCGATGAAAGTTAATGAAACCAGTTTTGACATTCGCTCGTCGTCCTTCTGACGCGGAAGGAAATCTACGTGCGCTAGCTTTCTCGCGTAACATTAATACGAGCTCACGCATGGAGCATTAGTGTCCGGGTTTTGTGTGTAGCTCGTGCTTAAGTATTTTACGCCCGCCCAGGGACACGGTTCCCGAGGGGAGAGAAGAGGTCCAGGGGCCGAACCCCGGAGCGCAGGTGACAATCGCACTTGATTTCCGATAAAGCAAGAAATCGAGACTCCATCTAGACATTCCCGTTCTCGGCGCAGATACAGATCGGATCTACCGCGCCCCTTCGTTGTCAGTTTATACCGAGGAAAGTTCGCGAGAGAGAAGAATAAAAAAGGACGCTAACGGGAAGGCAGAGAAGTTAACCTCGGATAAAGGATCGCCCGCTACTCGAAGCGGGCGCCGAGGCATTCAGTTCGCCCCTAACCCGAGTCTATCGTCCGACAGGTTGCAACATACCACTCCATTAACTCTCGCGGCTATTGCGTCGGCGGCGACGCTAAAAGCAAAACGGCGTTATTTATATATTTATCGACGCGGCCATTATCAGCGTAGAAGATGGTCGAGCGTGGAAATCATGTATAAGTCAAGCATATCTCATTAATATCAACACGCACACACACACACACACGTGCGCACGCACGCACACACGCACACACACACACCCCCACCCCCGCCACCACACACGCACACACACACACACACACACACAGACACACACACACACACACACACACACACACACACACACACACACACACACACACACACACACACAAAGTCCATAATGACGAGACAAAAATTGCACCTGTTCACCCAATTCATTCCCGAAAATGCTGTCTACATAAAACGGGGTGTCCATATTATCGAGGCGTGACTGTAGCAACTTCCCGACGTCTTATTGTCCGAAATGAGTTGTCGTCAGCTGGCGGGTCAAGCGGTTCCTTATGCAACGCGTCTTTCGCGCCATTTTGTTTGTTCTTCATGCGTCAGGCGACCCCGACAGCCTTTTCTGCGCATGACCTTTCTTCGACACCTCGCGGTGTTATGGCGTTAGCGTGGCCGATTTTGAAGTGGCGACGTCACACGTGATACAGAGTGGCCTTTGGGTAAGGTGAACGGACGACGGACAGATTCCTTCGAGCACATGTGAAATTAACTTTCAACATCGCAAAATCAAGCTTCACAACAAAAAAGAAAAAGATTGCCTGGTTCGGACCTTTTGTCAAATGCAGTACTGCCGCCATAGCCCTTGATGTGTTTTTTTAATTTTTATTTGAATTTGTCGGAGGCATTTTCTCTCTAAATTTAGCGGGGAAGTTGCGACGTCACGCCACGTGACAATGTGGCATCACGCAATACTGTGACGTCGCGCAACACCATGACGTCACCTGACATTTTTTAAGTCATCACCATGGCATAATGCGACGCTGTGGCGTCACGTGGTGCCGCGACGCTACGTAACATAGTGACGTGATGCGGACGACGTACACATCGCGACACTGTTAGCGCGAACACGACATCGGCGCATTTTTTGTCTTTTACTTCTATATAGTATTAGCGAGCACGACATTTTATCGCTTACATTATTGAACCAAATGAGCTCTTTCCAGCAATAATAACTTGGATGACATCCCTTGGTTTCAAAGCAGAGCAGCGGAAAACCGGTGATCGCTTGTTCGCGCTGACAATGTCGCGCTCTGCACGTCAGCGCGGTGAGACCAACGTGAACAACAAAGGGCCACGACGGGGTTTCCACATTCGGCAAAAATAATTAACGACGCACATTTTTTGTGCGTGTTGTCCATTTGCTGGGTTCTCGTGGTTCGGGTATTCGAAATGTTGATAGTCCCTCCAGATCAAACGAATATGTAACCTATCGCTGTGTGGACTCGAGGCTTCGTGGTTTCTGTCTCTCGTCGCACCTTGCTGCTCGTCGTTTAAAAGTGCACAGGGAGCGCCCATTGACGGACGATCTCGTTCCAAAACCCTCTTGCAATTGTTTGCTCAGACGCGGAAGCGATTCTGGGCATCAGACCAATCTCGCTTTGGAGTTTAAGTTCTGCCAAATAGTTGACTGTTTACGGGGGGATCCAAAACGAGACGATGCATATCTGGGCCTGGAAGCCGTGAGCCTCGGAAGGAGCATATATGATATCTCCCATTCAGAGATTTAGTTTTATGCTCCGTTTCGCGCCAACTCCGACCGAAGCGGAGCGAACGTTGCCACGAATGCGTAATGATCTTCCACTTTTCCCTTTCTGTTCGTGATTAATTTAATCATATACCTCCTCTATACTCACAAAGCCTGACAGTTCGACGACGGAGCCAGTAGAGTGCCCGGTCGCAGATTTGGAGCACGAGGATCTGGTAGCACAGAGCATCAAAGAGCCATTTCACAGGGAACCTGGACGTCAGCGCACAGCGTTTGCAGCGGCGAGGACCCGAAACAAACTTGTTCGCTCGGGAGAAGTGTGTTGCGGCGTCTCGCCGCAGCGGGGCGCCAGTCACGTGGCTCTCCTCTCATCCGTTGTCTGCCGCTCCACATTTTCCATTTCGGCGGACGCTTCTCGTGGCGATCTGCCAGGCTATGTCAGTATATAGAGGCTATGATTTAACCCGAGATAAAAACGATACAAAGACGAAAACATTGAAGATGAACTTCGAGCGTTGTCTGATTGGCCGCCATCGATTTGTAGCGTCGACTGCGGTTCGACGTAACAGTTTCTGGTAATATAGCGCGCAGTGATATCCACCAGCGGCGTCGGGTTCGGCTGTTGGCCCTCGCGTTTCCATCACTCATCGCTCACATTTTTGCGGCGTCGCGCCAAACACGAGCGCAAGTTACGCCAGAGGCCGACATCCTCGGCCACGTCGTCGTATTTCACCGCGGTCGACCTGCCGACAGCGCCCATAATTCAGCGAGCAAAAGTAGCCAGTTGGCAGCGTTCGTCACCTCTAGGCACGCGCGTCGTGCTGCGACTTTTGCGTGGGCCCACGATTTTCCACGTTTGGTTCATTTCACGCGGTGGCACGGGCACTGATGTGCTCTCCGCAGTACTTTCGGGTGCTTCTGACCGTTCTAAATAACCACGAAGCGACGCTTCTTACATGAGGGTTCTCATCCCACGCCAAAATACAAAATACTCTCGAGAAAAAAAAAGAAACTTTCAGCTTTTCCACTTTGGTGAACAAGGAAGACCAGCGAAGCTTGTACTATGGTGGCAATGAAGTAATGGCGGTCGCAAGTCGGCAAGCCAGAGGAAAGGCCCGTAAGGTTGCCGCCGTCGCTCATAGATGGCGGTAGCAGTCCAGAGTTCTGTGTCATCATTTGTTTGCTGACGGACACGACCCTGGGGAATCTAGCCCTTAACAACTCCGCTGTAAGAAAAACAAACGAAAAATCGGGTTTTTAATCCGCGCAAATGAACTACTCATCACGCGGGAGGCTGAAACTCCGTGGAAATGTGAGCGGTTGGAATATATAACGCTAAAGTTTGGGAACGCCCGGGTGAACAGAGCGGCTCTCCGAACACCACAGTATGCGGACCGTTGCGAGGCTAGAATTTACATCCTTCGCCGAGTCGGAATTTCCCGCGCTAAATGCTAATGCATTTCGTCGGATAATCCAGAATAACAACAACAAAATACACCTTCTTCTTTTTTTACGAAGCAACCGCTATATGTTACATCATTCGAAGAACAGATTTCGACTCGCTAAACCCCCCATTCAATGAAACGGCGCTTCCTAAGAAAAGGATGTGGACCATACTCAGTTTCGTATTTATGTAAGTCCGGCAGCATGCCAACGCTTTCCATACGAGCGAAGTCAATCACGCCGCGCAAAATAGTGCATCGTTTCAGCCGGCGATAGTGAATACAGAAGGACGACGCTCCATCGGATCATCGGATCGGCGAACAAAGTATAACTCGCGCAAATAAACATAAAAAAACTGGTCGTAAAGAAAAAATAAGAAAATAATCATCATCCAGGGTTCTCGGAAGCAACCGATGATCCTGCGCTGACGTCACGACAGCAGCAATCCAGCGGAACTGCCCGAAGAGTCATTCAGGGCTTTGAGAGCGGATCCTTCGATCGCTCCTATTCGGTGCGGGCTAACGAGAACTTTGACGATCATGGCGACGAGGCGGCTCTAGCTATTGCGGCTAGTCTTGCTGTGCCTCGCTTGTCCGCGAGATTGGAACCGGTCGTCGGAGGGTTGGCCGGAACATTAACCGAGTGTGGTTGGGGGCTTTTTCTTTGCCGACTATATCCGCATCTTCTCGTCCGCGTTCTCGTCGAAGCTTATTCCTCGACGTAGACGGCCACAGAAAGGCGAAGGGGATATATGCTTAACATTAAAAACGAGCGTGTTCAGAGCATATACTTAAACAAGCGGAAAGAATAAACACAAATTCGGGACGAATTTGAAAGAGTTCTATGCGTCAGTGCCGTCCCGAATTTGTGTTCATTCTTCCGGTTGTTTAAGGGATATATGCCATTACCCACTATTAAAGTTCCGTGATTTTGTTTAAAGCCGAAAAAAAATCCGAAAAACACTGGCCGGTAAATTGTCCGTCAATTCGGATTCACCCGAAAAACTCCGAATTTCAAGGTCACAGCGAATAAAACAAAAAAATGAGAAAGACGGGGTCGGTGGTCCTCGGGAGATGCCACTTCAGTTTCCTTAAAACTACTGACAAAAGGTGTTTGCCTTTTAGCACGTCGAGGTTCCTTCGGGACAACGGGTCTGCCCTAGGGTGTAATGGGGTACACCCAAGACGGTGTCAGTCTCGCATATTACTGCACCCTTTGTGAAATATTTGTATACCCCAAATACAGGAGTATCTGACACAGTAAAATAAACTCCGTAGTTAAAGAATTGGGAATCTAACAAAAAATAAACTCCGTTCAACCCCGAATATTCAGCAAAAAATAAGCACCCTCCGAATTTCATGAGAAATAAACTCCGAAAACACGGAATCCTACCTATAATACAATGTCTTCAAGCTCGCATCTCTAACCGATCTCAATGATGACAGTTCGATTCTTTTCCGGTTAATGTGAGCGTTTCAGTTAATGGGGGCGCGGGATTGGATATACCAAGATACCCCAGCCCGGACTGCAGAACCTCGACTCACAGGAACGCTTATCAATAGGTTACAAATATTCTTGATTTCTTTTGTAATCTCAGAATCTTTGTGACATAATGTTCCGGCCGCATTGATACCACTGCTCTAAATCATTTCGTTTCTTAGGGCCTATTACTAGTGCGTCTTACTAAATGTCTAATGGAAACTCACATTTAACAATACGGAAACTCTTTAAAGAATCAAAAAATAATATTTATTTGTTCGTGCTTTCTCGAGCATTCTTTGTAGCATTGTTCCCGCCATATCGATAGCTTAAAGCCAGTCAACTTAAGAGTGCATATTATTGGTACGTATTACCAAATGTCTTATGAATAATTTCACATTCAAATCGTGCCAAAAAAAAAGCTAGAGTATTTGACGTCTTTAACAACTAGAATAACTCAAACTGTTTTTTTTACTAGTTTATTTGTCGAGATAAAAAAAGTGATGGCGCATTCGAAAGTTTTGTTGGTCGTGATCGTTTGTGAATTTAAAAGAATGCTTGGGGAAAACGGTTTATTCATAGTTCAAATAACGTTTTACAAAATTTTCGTTATATTCGACAGCACGATTAATTGAATTATATAATCTCTTTGTATGAAATCGTGTTATTTAATAAGCCCAAACTTACCAACTGTGTTGTTAATTAAACATTGTGTTAATTAAAAGTCCCAAGCTTACGAATGTGCCAAATTTAAATTGCCATAGCTGTTCGTGCGTTTGAGATCATGCCATAAGCAATACATCACCTGAAAAAGTTAATTACCAAAAGGATCAAGAATAAAACGTAAAGCCTTAAATATGACATTAAACGAGAAATAGTGATAACAGAGGACTACACAGACACCTGTGTCTGTTGTCCTTTTTTTCTTCTCCTTCCTACGTCTCGGGTTTTACAATGTTGAAAGTTACCAGCTCGCTTGCATCTTCTCGTGATTCCTAAATATGTTCAAAATTTACGAGGTAATAAATGCAGTTTAAGGTTGATTTAAAAAATAGTTAAAACATATTTGCGAATGTTTAAAAAAATGCAAACATTAAATGTGGTAAAATGTTTGACTCGTGACAATACCAAAAAACAAAATCGCACGCGTTTTTTGTTCTTCTTTGTAGTGTTGTGGAAATCTTGCAATCCAAAATACGTTCTCCAGCAATAAAAAATATTTTATTCTATTCTCTTTTCCTTAGTAATAGCGTGTGCGACGTCCCCGTAGAAGGGGGAAAGCCACAGTGTGCTGCGTCTCAGCACCTCCGAGAGGATTCGTCGTCGAGGAGAGACAGCACCCAGCGGTCTCGATAGCACATCAATTTATACACAGATATAGAAACAGTCCCCTGGTGACGCCAGGTGGAACACGCGGACACCCGCAAATATGAATGTGACGCAACAAGCACCAAAAACATGGACACACGGACACCCGTAAAAATAAATGAGAAGCTAAACTAAGTCCGACGCGCGGTCAGGGAGCCAAAACTAAACAGTAATCTTCCTGTTTCGCGGTCAGTTCAATACATATCGTTGAAAAGTTCCGAAAGGCTGTAGAGCTGTAGAGTCGACGAACTCACGGACTCTTGCTGCCGACTGTTTTCGCCGAGGCTTGCGCTGTCCGCTGTCCGCCGTTGGACCCGGCTGCCTCTCTTTGTCCTCTCGTCTCCTGTCGCCGCACCTCGACCGGCCCGTCGCCGTCCCCGTCTCCTCCCACCACGTCTTCCTTCTTTTCCCACGCGGCCGCTCCCCACGTCTCCTCTCCAGCGACTGGCCTTCCCCCACCCCCGAACGTCCTTTTTGCTCGGCGCTTCCAAGGCCGCCCGGTTCTCTTCTTTCGCCGGCTCATGGCCAGCCACGGCACTCGCGTCACGCACATTCACACACACGCACTGTCTCTCCATCAGGGGTGAAGCACATGACGAGGTCCACAGGGTCGTCACACTCGCCCATACAAGAAAAGGATTTTTGCACAAAAGTAAAAAATCACGCGCAAGACTATGCTCGGCATTTGTACACACATTTGACAATGTACACACAGTCATCATAAAATCACACGCAAAAACAGAGAACTCAGGGAACAACAGTGCGCATAGCACTGACAACACAAGCCACTAGACGGGTCCTATGACCCCGCCGATCCGAGGCTGTATCGAGGGATAGGGCCTCGACTCCGTAACGGATAGTCGTGACTCATCGGCAGAGTTCCGTCGCGAGGAATCGCGGCGGCGCGTTCTAGTTCTTCCATCAGGCCTAACCTAATGAACTCGTTCGTCTTATCAAGACCTAATGGCAGATCATTCTCACCTGCTCGGTGTTCTTTGACCACGCCCCGAGGAGACTGTTTGGATAGCACCGAACTCGAATCCTCGATCTCCCCTCATTTGCCCTTGTCGGGACCTCCGCCGCCCCCGCCCCCTGATCGTCAGCCGCCCCCGCGCTGTACCGCCGAAGACGATTCGCATGGACCACCTTCTGCTCTCCCGTTCGCGCGTTCCTGATTCGGAAAGTCACCATCGACAGGCGCTCCACCACCCGAAACGGTCCACGCCACTTGGCCTGCAGCTTTCTGGCAAGTCCAGCTGCCCCCGCCGGGTCGCTGACACAAACCACGTCTCCCACAGAGAATCTTGGAACGTCGGCATCTCTGTCGAACATGCGCTTTCGAGCATCGGCAGAGGTGGCCAACGACTGACGCGCCAAGTCATGGGCGCTGGACAGCCGCTGGAGTAGCTCCTCTTTGTAATTCTCGAGGGTACCGTAATTACCCGTGGGGGGGCGGTAGAGTGCCGAAGGCATCTCGGGGTGTCGGCCATACATGAGAAAAAAGGGGCTGTGCTTCGTGCTCTCGTGAGCGGCGGAGTTGTACGCAAATGAAACAAAAGGCACCCAGACGTCCCAGTCCCGCTGGTCTCGTGCCACGTAGTGCCCTAGCATGCCGGACACGGTTTGGTTCAGGCGTTCAACCGCCCCATTGCACTGTGGATGGTACGGCGTGGTCAGCATTCTCTGAACACCCAACAGCCTACACACCTCGTTCAGCAGTCTGGAGGTGAAATTTGTACCGCGGTCGGTCAAAAGCTGCTGCGGCGCACCATGGCGAAGAACCACATGCTCCACAAATAGACGCGCCACCGTCTCTGCGCGTTGATTAGGCATGGGTACCACCTCCGCGTACCTTGTGAGGTGATCCACAAAGACCAGCAGGTAGCGGTTTCCCTGGGTAGACACCGTTAGTGGCCCCATGATGTCCATCGAGGCCCTCTGGAACGGCTTCGACACTTCCTCAAATATTTGAAGGGGTGCTGGTCTTCGCCCCTTGGGGGTCTTTCGCAGTGCGCAGGAGTGGCATCGCTCACAATACTCTTGTACGTCGTCCTTCATTCGAACCCAGTAGAAGTCCCTGGAGAGCCTCTCGAGGGTTTTACGATACCCGAGATGACCTGCGTACGGCGCGTCATGCGTTGATCTCATAAGTTCTGATCTCAGAGACTTGGGGACCACAATTCGCCCTCGCGATGAGTCAGGTCCCGCGCCGGGGTCTGGGCTTCCCCGGTACAGCACACCCTCTCGGTTGACGCAATAGCCTCCGGATACCTCACCGGAGTTTCGACATCTCTCAAAAATCGCCTTCAGGTCCTCGTCTTTCTCCTGCTCAGCCCGGACGCGCTCAACGTCCAGCACGGGGACAAACTCAGACAGCTCCCGTACCGCGGCCCTGCTCAGCGCATCGGCATTTTGATTGAGCTTTCCAGCGCGGTGAACAATCTCAAAATCGTGTTCCTGCAACAACAGGTTCCATCTGGCTAGGCGCGAGTTCGGATCCCGACAAGACATGAGCCACCTGAGCGAGTTGCAGTCTGTGACAACACGAAAGTGTCGTCCGTACAGGTAGCAACGGAAGTGACGAACCGCCCACACCACACCCAGACACTCTTGTTCCGTTGCGCCATACCGCGTCTCAGCGTCGTTCAGTTGGCGGCTCGCATAAGCCACCGGGTGTTCTTCCCCATTGAACACCTGGGACAGCACCGCTCCGAGAGCCTTTCCCGAAGCGTCGGTCATCAAGATGAATTCCCTCGAGAAATCCGGAAATCGCAGAAGCGGAGCGCTAGTTAAAGCTGACTTCAATATCTCGAAAGCTTCCTGTGCCTCGGTACTCCAAGCAAACGTAGCCTTGGATGATGTCAACTGGGTTAATGGCTTGGACTTTTCTGCGAAGCCAGCCACGTGCCTTCGATAGTAACCCATCAGTCCCAGGAACTGTCTTACCTCCTTGGCATTGCGAGGTGTTGGATAGTCGCGGACGCAGCTCAGCTTTTCGGGGTCTGGCCTGACACCCTCGCCCGAGAGAATATGTCCCAGGTACTTGACCTCGCTTTTCAGGAACTGACACTTGGATGGCTTCAACTTCAAGCCGGCGGAGCGAAAACGCATCAACACCGTCTCGATGTCAATAAGATGCTGGTCAAAATTGTCACTGTAGACAATAACGTCGTCCAAGTACACGTGGCACGACTTTCCCAACAACCCCGCCAAAATGACGTCAGCCGTACGCTGCCAAACGGCGGAACTGTTGACAAGACCCATAGGCATGCGTCTCCATTGATAATGGCCAACCGGTGTGTTGAACGCAGTCTTCTCTTTGTCCCTTTCGTCCATTTCAATCTGCCAAAAGCCAGATGCCATGTCTACCACCGTGAAGAATTTGGCCGTGCCCAACTGGGAAATCGTCTCCTGAATGTTGGGGAGAGGATACGGGTCGATTCGCGTGACCTTGTTGAGCTCCCGATAGTCAACGACGAACCTGAACGAGCCGTCAGGTTTCTGAACGAGAAGAGCCGGAGAACCCCATGGGGACGTGGAATGTTCAATTATGCCCTTCTCCAGCAACTCCTCGACTTGCTGCTGCATCTCATCTCTTTTTGAGAAAGGGATTCGGTACGCCCGCCTGTAGACGGGCGCGACATCGGACGTGGTGATTCTGTGCCTGATCGTGCTGCACTGACCGAGGTCCAGTCTTGTTAGAGCAAATGCAGCTCGATACTTCCAGAGAAGTTGAGTGATGCGTTCCTTCTCCTCGTAGCCAACGTGCGAGACGTCAAACATACCCAGGAAGTCACACTCCGAAACGTCACCTACCGCGTCGCAACTCAGTATACTCTCTTCAAGCTGTGGGTCGCACTCTACGTCAACAAAGACAGCGACACGCTTGTTCTTGGGCAAGCGCATCTCTGTCAGCGTGAGGTTAGCTATCCTGACCGGCACCTGTCCTCGTTCATTGATGCGGACCAGCGCGTCAACACCCAGAAGCCCATGCGGCTCCATCTCCGCCATCTCTACCACGCCCACACAACTACTGTGTGCATTGCCCCGAAGCTTGCCGGCAATAATAACCTCTGTCCTTGGCGGTATGACGCACTCCGATACCAACATGATAGGTGTTTCAGCGGAACGAACAGACCGAACGGGCTGCTGCTGTGACCAGTTCAAAATGGGGACCTCTTCACCGTTGAGCGCAGCCACCCCTTTCGTTGTTAGTAGATCTAAGCCGTGGGCTCGCACAACGTCCTGTCCAAGGATGCCGGCCACGGGGATCATCGCATTGTCGGTGCAGATGAAATAAGGATGAGAGAACGACGTGTTCCCGATCTCAACTGGTATGACATAGCAGCCACTGGTCTGCAACTCTTCCCCTGTTATGCCCGCCAACCGTGTGCGCATGGCTCCGAAATGCTCCTCAAACTTGCAAGCACCTTGATTCAACTCTCTGAAAACAGACTCCTTCAAAAGGCTGACTTTTGATCCCGTATCAACTAAAAACCGCAGCTCCCTTCCCCCAACTTTTACCGCGATGACCGGACTGCTCTCTCCGCAGAATCTAATGGCCACGGTGCTTCGCTCTCCCCTCCGTCGACATCGCTCGGGAGGGGACCAGCTAGTTTCCCTGCGCGAGGGGACCTTCAGGGTCAGTGCTTCCCCGCCGTCCTTGACCGGCGGGCAGAGAGCTCGGCCTGTTTTGGCTGGGCCCTGCTGCCCTCTCCTGCTCCATCTTAGCTCTGCACTCTCTCACTCGGTGACCGACCATGTTGCAATACCAACAACGCATGGGGAGGCGGGCCGACGGGTTTCGGGAAGCACCACTGCGGGAAGGACCCTGCTCGATTGTTGCTCGCTGTAGAGCCATACTTTCAGCGAACAGCTTTTCTAGCCTGTCGAGACGTTCGGCCAGAGCGTCGGTCTCGCTCTTCTCCTCGCGCGAACCCACTGCACGCACTGCGGGACTGGACGTAACCAGCCTCTCATTACGTTCCTCTCTGGCGGCGGCCTCTATGGCCTCCTCGAAGCTGGCGGGGTCCTTCGAAAGAACGCAGCGTCTGACTGGATCGTGCAGTCCCTTGACGTATAAGGAGAGGAGCTGCCGTTCCAGCACAGTCTCTGCAGCGACACGAAGCTGAGCGGCGTTGGCCCCCCAAACTCTGGAACCGTCTTGGCACCCAGCGCTTGCAAACGACTCGCAAATCCCCGCACATCCTCGCCCGCGTCTTGCCTGGCGTTCAAGAACTTTTCAAGCTTCAAGCTCTCCGGCTCATCATCGAATCTTTTGAGCATTAGCTCTCTGAACTTCTGGGACGTTTTCACAGTTCTCATCTGCTCGTCATGCCAAGCGAAGGTATATGCTTTCCCGACCATTTTGCATTTAGCCATGCCTATCTGCTGCTCTTCACTCCAGCCTCCCATTTGCGCCACCTGACCAAGAACCTGGAGAAAATCTATGACACTTGGGCCGCTACCGTCCCCCGAGAACGACGGCACCATGGAGCCTAACGCGAGCACTCCCGCGCCCACTGAATTAGCCATGATCTGAGCCACCGTATTGATGGCCGCCGTGCTAGCCTCGCCGGTTGCCATGGGCACTGTCTCAATCGCGGGGGTTAGTCTCCCGCGAAAGCCTCAACGAAAAATCCCACCGCTGCCACCAATTGTGACGTCCCCGTAGAAGGGGGGAAAGCCACAGTGTGCTGCGTCTCAGCACCTCCGAGAGGATTCGTCGTCGAGGAGAGACAGCACCCAGCGGTCTCGATAGCACATCAATTTATACACAGATATAGAAACAGTCCCCTGGTGACGCCAGGTGGAACACGCGGACACCCGCAAATATGAATGTGACGCAACAAGCACCAAAAACATGGACACACGGACACCCGTAAAAATAAATGAGAAGCTAAACTAAGTCCGACGCGCGGTCAGGGAGCCAAAACTAAACAGTAATCTTCCTGTTTCGCGGTCAGTTCAATACATATCGTTGAAAAGTTCCGAAAGGCTGTAGAGCTGTAGAGTCGACGAACTCACGGACTCTTGCTGCCGACTGTTTTCGCCGAGGCTTGCGCTGTCCGCTGTCCGCCGTTGGACCCGGCTGCCTCTCTTTGTCCTCTCGTCTCCTGTCGCCGCACCTCGACCGGCCCGTCGCCGTCCCCGTCTCCTCCCACCACGTCTTCCTTCTTTTCCCACGCGGCCGCTCCCCACGTCTCCTCTCCAGCGACTGGCCTTCCCCCCACCCCCGAACGTCCTTTTTGCTCGGCGCTTCCAAGGCCGCCCGGTTCTCTTCTTTCGCCGGCTCATGGCCAGCCACGGCACTCGCGTCACGCACATTCACACACACGCACTGTCTCTCCATCAGGGGTGAAGCACATGACGAGGTCCACAGGGTCGTCAC
>JAZHYW010019382.1:0-12107 GCA_037355805.1 Ixodes ricinus | reverse complement strand
CCACCGTTGCCTGTTTCCTCCCCCCCCCCCCCATGAGTTTCTGCCTTGCAGAATCGCTCGAAAGTCTGGTTATGGTGGCTAGAAGGGGCTGCTGCAGTCTGCAGGGGAGTCGGCGGTCATCGGGTGATCTGTTGGTTCGCGGGCGCCGGCGCTCTTCTGAGACTGCTACAAGTTCTGCTCTTTTGGCTGTTTTCCAGGTGTGTTGTATGCGCTTTCTCGTATGGGACTTCCGTTGCAAGCACGCTATGCCGTTGAATGGATGAAGCTGTTATGTGCCGGGCTGCAAAAGTGGGTACAAGTCATGCGCTGGTGAAGGCCTCGCTTTTTCGACCGCCGAAAGACGCTTTCCGACGAATAGACAAAACATAAAACGGGCGGACACAAGGACCTGACCAGCAGACTGCCTGTTTGTGATCGGCACTTAGAGGAACGTTTCATTGATAGGACGTTTCGGCATATAATCGGCGGTTAAATTGTCGAGATGCCGCGGGGTCGGTCACAGCTGAAGAGCGACGCCATTCCAACGGTGTTTCCGGATGCTCCAGAATATTTCCCGAAGAAAGCCCCCATTAAAAGCAAGGAAGGGAACTTATGCGAGCAACGCCCGCCTCCTAAAGAAAAAGAAGAGGACCGCCGCAAACGACGCTGACCATCAAACCAGCAAGACGCCGACGAAACAACAGGACAAGATGAGCCTCCAGACGAAGCAAAAGTGGACTATCTCTGCGGAAGTCTAATATCCCTTGCCAGTGTAACAGACTACGCTTTCTGCAAAACCACGGCACTGTTTTTTTGCTTGCATATAACATGCTGACCACACGCTGCCAGAGTTGATCAAATTCAAGCAAGTAAGTGACCAGCCAGGGACAGTGGTCTATCTATAATTAGCTTCGCCCTTGTTGGTGTGTTTGGAGATTTTTGTTTGTCCTTTGTCTCTCTTGTTCCCCTTCTCCAGGGATCATTTTCGCCAGAGATCTGTTCTGTGTTTCTGAGAGCAGTTTTACAAGAGGTGTCTGTAATGTCCCAGTATGAGGCGCAAGCAGTACTTGACACCACACATTCGCTTGCCATGTGCACAGGCTGTGGATTTGAATCTTCGCAATGGAAGCCGGTATGTTGTAATTTGCTGGCTCTGCTTCCTGCATGTCGGAGTGCAAACTCATGCGACCTGGAAGGGGCCATGCATCACTACCGAAAGTACCTAAGAAAACTGGTCCAAACCCAAATGTCACGTAAAGAGCACCCCGCGCCGTCCTGTATTTAATGGGCCTTCCATGATTGAGTGTGTTTTTTTTCTAGAAACACAATGATAAGTTATTTTATTTTTTGAAAATGCGCATGAAAAAAACAACTCAAAAATTTCATTGATGCGCGCGACGACGTGGTTTAGCCGGGGATCGCGAACGCACAAAGATGACGTGTGCGGCGTGACGGTACACCTTTAGCTTCTGCTTTATTCGCTTCGTCGGATCATGTGTATGAGACACCGTCGACTGCCATCGGAATTGGAGGTAAAACATAGTATAAAAAAATAATAAAAAATCGTAGGACGGGGTTTAATTATGTTGTTCACGCCCTTTGGTTCGTGATTCTGTCAGTATAGTTGGTGATTGATCGGCATAATGAAAACACCGTCAGTGGGCATCGTTGCTGGGTTTTTGACGTAGAAAAAATGCGCACTCCCTGCCTTGCGGGGCAATCGTGGAGACGGCCGGAATCGGAAGGAGCCCGACAGAGTGGTCAAGACCGCTCGATTTCTTTCCCTATACGGCGTGCTTTGTTCTGTCCCTTTGTTCTGCGACGCCTGGTGGCCAGCTGAATCGAAGCACTCTTCTCCGCGTTCGGTGGTGGGTGGCGCCCTTTTTTGCCGCCTCTGGTAGTATTTATAACTTGAGTGGGGATCGGTGGCCGAGTGTGTTAGAGGGGCCGTGCAGCGGTAATGGGTAATCTTTCTCACTTTACACGATGTATACTGGCACTAGTGGGACTTACTGAGAGTACACTCGCACGCAATGCCACTGTGCAAGAAGATTCTTTGTCGCCGCGTAATTTCAAAGAGAAAAGCGGACGTTTTCTTTCCAATCTCCCCTTCGCGTTCAAAAACGACGACGACGACGAGCTGTGGTGAGGCTGTTCTTTCAAAGCTCCCACAGTATTTTCCAGATTCTTCGCTGCTACAATATTGTTGTCTACATTGTAGTTATTATTTAACGCTACTATAGCCAACTAAGTGCCATTACCTCTAACCAGAGCCAGACACTGGCGCTGGTGTAGGAAGGTTGCGCTGTACATTCGACCGTGCTCTTGACGGAAGACATGTATCAAGAGAACAAGGGTTTGGCAACATTGAACCTTCAACGGACTGTGGCAGAAGAGATGCAGATAGATAAAAACAACAAAGCTTATACAACGACTTCACACGACGAGTCCTACATGACAGCAGAGGCCCTATGTTGCGCTATTTTGGACTCCCACGGCGACTGACAGGGAGAAGGAAGTGACGTAGGTGTGAATGAACGTATCTTAGCAACACCACGCATCGCGGAAACTCACCTTCTGGCGCCGTGACGACATTGCGGAAATTCGTCATCAGCGACTGCACCAATCAACATCTAAAGAGCGTTGTTGACGTCACTTCCTTCTCCCTAATCGCCCTGGAAGTAAAAAAATAAAAAGCGCAACATAGGGTTCTAGGTAACGCCATCGACCGGGCACCAATTCTTCAAGTAATAACACCATCATCACATCCATATCCTCTCTGGCCTGCATTGGACATACAGAGATATTCACACTGCAAGATCCCACTCAACAGCTAGGAAACCTGAAGAGCATTCGCTTGACAAATTTCTTCAAGAACATTGCTCCATCCTGCGTCCTGGAGATTAAGACAAACAAGAAGCTGAATTTGGTTGCAGTGGATACGAGCAATCTGCGTAGCACTGCAACACTACTGAAAATGACGGAACCGGCGCTGTATCCACTAGCGCGCCCAGTATATAAGCTCATGCTCCGCACCTAATAAAGTAGTTCATTGCCAGATTCTGACTAGACTACATGGTGTCAGAAGCGAGGTGAAGAGAACAAAGAAGATAGCATGGCGTCGTCGCTGCTCCCACCGCCGAAACCGCTGGATACAACGGGCGACCTGTGGCAGTCCTGGCGCATCTGGAAAAGTGAGTTTAAGCTTTTCTCGACTGCAACGATGCTCACAACGAAACCTAAGGAAGTACAAGCAGCCACCTTCCTTATGACGATAGGTGAAGAGGCACGGAAAGCATACGCGACGTTCGTTTTTGAAGAGGAGGAGGAACGAGACGACGTTAACGTGCTCATGGAAAAGTTCGAGAGCTTCTACCGACCTGCCACGAACCTGACATACAATGAGTTTCGTTTCGGCACCCGAGATCAGCGAGAAGGAGAAACCTTTAACGAGTGGCTAACAGAGTTGCGTTTGTTAGCAAGTCGCTGCGAGTTTGGCGTGTTAGAAGAGCGTATGCTTCGAAGCCGAATCATCCTCGGGATAAAAGACAAAAAACTGCAACAGAAGCTCATCTCAGAAAACCCGCCATACGCAAAGGCCGTCGAAATATGTCGAGCCCGAGAACAAGGTCAGGAACAGTTCGAAAAGATACAAAGCTTCGCGGAACAAAAGCATGCGGCCGTTGTTAATCGTATGGAGGCATCATGCCCGAAGTGCGGGTTTTCCGCGCACCGAGACCAAAAATGCCCAGCAATAGGAAAACGCTGCCAGAACTGCAGCGGCTACAACCATTTCGCAAAAGTATGCAGAAAACCGAAAAAAAATCACCCGAAACAGCACGACCAAAAGCAAGTACGGGAGATTCATGCAGATAGCGATAGCGAAGAAGAATATTTTCTCCAGACTTTGCGAATGGCAAGTGTCTCCAACAGAAACCTTTGGTCAGCCCAAGTTCACGTTGAAGACGAGCCGCTCGACTGTAAGCTTGATACCGGAGCGGATTGCTGCGTCATGTCAAAGCAGACGCTCCGGCGACTGACAGATAAGCTAACGCGAAAATGCAACGTGGCTCTGAATGGGTTTTTTGGTCATATGAAATATGCAAGAGAGCGCGTTGCACTAACGCTCCGATGTGGGACCCACACAACTACAGCGCAGTTCTTTGTGATGGATCAAGACATACCCCTTACACTTAGCGGATCGGTCGCAGAAGAGCTCGGATTAATCAAGCGAATGGCAACAATTACGAGCAGCGACCTGTACGAAGCAGCCAAGCCTTTTGATGATGTGTTCCAGGGACTCGGCAGACTAAATGACATCTCGTACAGGATGAAACTGAAACCTGGAGCACAAGGTATCGTTAAACCACCGAGGAAAGTGCCCATTGCTTTGAGAGATAAGGTTAAAAGGGAACTCGATCGCATGGAGCAGGATCAAGTAATAACCAAAGTCACAGAACCTACAGATTGGAGTAGTAACATGGTCGTTGTTACAAAACCCAACAAGATCCGCATCTGTCTGGACCCGTCGGACTTAAACAGAGCCTTATTGCGCGAACATTACCCGATGCCAGTATTGGCAGATGTCTTGAATTCTCCAGGTCTGCACGGCGCGAATTACTTTTCCACTCTTGACGCCTCCTCTGGGTTCTGGCAGATTGCTTTAGACCACGAGAGCTCCTACTTGTGCACTATGAGCACACCATTTGGACGGTACAGGTTCTTGAGGATGCCATTCGGCATTTCATCAGCTCCGGAAATTTTTCAGCGGGCAATGCACACTGTTTTAGAAGACCTTACAGGAGTAGCCGTTGTCATGGATGACATCTTGGTCTGGGGAGCAACCAAGCAAGAGCATGATGCAAACCTGCAGAGGCTGCTACAACGCTGCAGAGTGGCCAACCTGAAGCTCAACAAAAAGAAATGCCGTTTTCTTCAGAAAGAGGTTCGCTACCTTGGACACGTCATAACCACGGAAGGTCTTCAAGTTGACCCCCAACGCGTGCAGGACATTCTAGCAGTTCCTGCCCCGACTAACTGCAAGTCCCTGCAAATATTCCTCGGCATGGTTAACTTCGTGTCTCGTTTCATACCAAACATGTCTTCGATTGCAGCCCCGCTGCGAGAACTGCTGCGTAAAGAAGTCGCGTGGGATTGGACGGACCGACACCAGAACAGTTTCGAAGTCCTGCGACAGAGGCTGATGGAAGCTCCAGTCTTGGCGTACTTCAGACCAGGCAAGCCTGTTACTTTGTCTGTCGACGCGAGCCAGCACGGCGTTGGAGCTGTCCTCCTTCAAGACGGACACCCGGTTGCGTACTCTTCAAGATCCCTCACGGATTCACAACGCAACTACGCACAAATTGAAAAGGAAACTTTAGCTATAGTTCACGGCTGCACGAAGTTTCATGACTACATCGTAGGACAGCCCGAAGTCACTGTTGAATCCGACCACAGACCCCTTGAATTTATATTCAAAAAGCCCCTTTCCGAGTGCCCCCTCAGACTGCAAAGAATGCGTCTCATTCTACAAAGATACCCGATAACCGTGAAGTTCAAGGCAGGAAAAACTTTGCTAATTGCGGACGCGCTTTCGCGCTTTCCAAGCAAGATCGTCTTGAAAGACGAAGAAGAGCACTTCCACGTGAATGCATTGACGTACCTTCCTATTTCAGACGCCAAGCTGAAAAGCATGTTAGACGGAACAGAAAGGGACCCGGTGATGTTGCAACTTCGCGACTACGCCAGCACATCATGGCCCGACTCGAAGGATGACGTACCGGATGAGCTAAAATTATACTGGAACTATCGAGATGAAATTCACGTAGAAGACGGCCTGGTATTGCGAAGCAACAAGATAATTGTCCCGAAAGCAAAAAGAAATGAAGTTTTGAAGCTTTTGCACGCGGCGCACTGTGGGGAGGAAAAAATGAAAAACAGAGCAAGGGAAGTCATATATTGGCCAAACATTACGAGTGACATCACGTCACTAGCACGCTCGTGCACACTGTGTCAAAAATACAAACCCAGAAACGTGAAGCTGCCCATGCTTAGCCACGACGTACCGACCCTCCCTTGGCAAATGATAGGAGTCGACCTTTTTCATCATGACGGTCATGAGTTTCTCATTGTGGTCGACTACTACTCCTTTTTTGAAACCAAGGAACTTCGCCAAGCAACAGCGGCCACAGTGATTTCTGCCTGCACCGAAATATTTGCCACTCATGGACTGCCCGTCCGGATATGCAGCGACAACGGGCCGCCGTTCAGCAGCAAGGCATTTAAGGACGTTTTGGCAAGCCTGCAGATCCAACAAGTATTTTCAAGTCCTTACCATCCCCGTTCCAATGGAATGGCTGAACGCGCAGTCCAAGAAGCAAAGAAGCTTTTAATCAAGTGCTCTCGAGACAAAGTAAGCTTCTGTTTAGCACTGCTAGAATGGCGCAACACGCCTAGAGATGCCCACCTCAAGTCGCCGGTACAGCGGTTAATGGGGCGCCAAACAAGAACGCTGTTGCCCGTTACCACAAGTCATATGAAACCCGAAACCGTACCAACAGAGGTAGTGACAAGTCGTCTGAAGGAAATTCGAGACAAGCAGAAGGCTTCATACGACCGAACAGCGCGCCAACTTCCTGATTTGCGACCAGGTTTCCCCGTAACCGTTTATGACAGTTTGCAGAGAACCTGGACTCCCGCGGTCATCGAAGGCACAACAGATGCACCCAGGTCCTACGTGGTCACCACTGAAGATGGTCAGAGCAAAAGACGTACGAGGGAGGATTTGCGACTTCTGCCGACTACTACTACAGTTGAAAATGCCCCGTCGGTCCACGGGAATGGAACAGCCGATACTTTGAGTCAACAGACACCTCCCGGGGACGACCAGGTTGGACACGCACCGTCACCTGCAGATGAAGACGCGACCGCCGGAGCTACCAACGTTCAATCGGCTATCCCAGAGCGCAGAAGTACGCGACTACGGACGAAACCTCAGCGATACCCAACCTCGGAGCGCAAGCGACCTGAAGAGGAGGAAGATGTCATGGGCCAGTCATAATCCCGGCAGTCGGCGCTGTATCCACTAGCGCGCCCAGTATATAAGCTCATGCTCCGCACCTAATAAAGCAGTTCATTGCCAGACTCTGACTAGACTACACCGTGCAATTTTCTCCTAACCTCTAAGGGTTCAAGTCCACAAACATTCAACGTTTCTGTCACGAGAGGAGACGTTGATCTGTAATTTGAAGTTATAAAACGTGTTGCTTGCTTCTTCTGTATTCTCCCCAGCCTGTACATGTCGGTTTTGGTTGCAGGGTCGCATCGACCGAAGTGTACTCCTGCCGCCGGTCGTAATAGAAGTTTCGTATGCTGACCAAAGCCTTATTTCCATACTGCTATCTTTAAGTTTATGTCTAAGCATGCATACTTTTCTATACGCAGCTGCGCAGATATTTTACAATAACGGGGTTGCCATTTTAAGTTTTGACTTATTGTTGCCTCTAACACTAGGCGTAGGCGTAGACTACGGGGGGGGGGGGGGGCATCGGGCTCGTGCTGCCCTCCTGGTAAGATCCAGTGGGGGGCCTACCCCCCGGGACATGACTCTTACCGCAGGCGCTGTTTACGTGCCATGTAACGAGCTTCTAGTAGTGGCATGTAAACAAAATAACGCACAGGGCGACGCGACACATGGCGATATACATACGCTGTAAGATATACTCTCCCTGAATTAAGCTACTGAATATTGCCGGTTGTAAAAAAAAAATACTGCCCGGAAAAGCACTCCCCCTTCCCCCTCCGGAGAAACTTCTCCATGCCCCCCCCCCCCCCCGGAAGATGGAAGAGTCTGCGCAGGTACCCTAGGTACTTGAAAGTTTCTGATCTTAGGCAGTTCTACCTCCCAATGTGATAATGAAGACAGAGATAAATTCTTCTTGTTGGTGACGCGGCTATAAGATGACTTTTTAAAAAGTTTATTTCCATTTGCCATTGGAGAGCTCTATTGTAGCTAATGAGTCCAAACTGTCATTCAGTGCTGCCTGGTCTTCGGATGCCTTAATTGGCAGATAAACCAAACACTCATCCGCAAACGAATTTGTTTGTAACTGGCGGTTCATTACTATTGAGATATCATTAATGTATAAAAGAAACAACAATGGTTCCACTACTGATCCTTGTGGTACCACTGCAAGTTACCGATAATGAGTCTGAAAGAGGCTCGCCAGAACTTCAACCGTCTGCGATCTATTTCTTAAAATAAGCCTCAATCCAACTTATAATAGTACCGTTTAGTCCAAACGCCATCAGTTTTGCTAGTAATTTCTTGCTTGCGGAATCGCGATCAAATGCTTTTTGAAAAATCCATGCTTAAGGCATCAGGTTGCCTCGAATTCGCGGCAGGCATCAAGATTGTGAAAAGTTTCTATCAGGTTGGGTCCGTTGTTGACAAACCTGCCCTGTAAACCATGTTGTTCTGAATAAAACAAAACTTTGCTGTCCAGGAATTTAATTATATGTTTTGCAACTTCTTCATGCTCCATCACTTTGCTAGCGAGGTGCTAGTTAAGAAGACACTGGTCGGTAAATATTTATTTGTAGACGATTGCCACTTTTAAATATCGGCACCCCTTTAGCCCTTAACCAACCAAGTCAGAAGGCAGACTACTTGTTTCTAGAGACTTTCTTAAAAATTGTTTCTAGGAAATGAGATGATCACCATTCAGCGTATATTCTGGGAAATTCTCCGGGGATGTTACCTGGTCCCTGAGCCTTTTTCGGATCAAGATGCAATGATCTATCAAAAATTCCATCCTGCGTTATTATTAGCTCAGTTATCTGAGATGACATCGCGCTGGTAGAGTCGGGACCTTACTTTGTTCGTCTTTCTTCATAAAAACCAATTTAAAAGAAAAACAAAAAAAACATTAAACCTGTTTGCAATATCGTTACACTTCGTGACTACCGTACATATTATCTACAATGATCTGTTCAATTTGATCCTTTTTATTGCTACACACCTCAAGAATTTCCCTGGTGAATCTCCAGTCGTGTAGAGTGACCCCAAGAACCTTTCTTTCGCTTGTTTCAGTAATCGTTTCATTGTCCTGGTAATCTCTTGGATGACTTCCCGCTTTTTATTTTTTGCTTTCCGCATTCGCCTTATCTTACGCTTGTGGTGAATGATTTCACGAGTAATCCATGAATTATGATTTGCTGTTTGCTTTACAGTTGTCTGAAGATAAGTTTCAATACATAATGATACCAAATTCTTCAAGTAAAGCCACATGTCGTCCACCCTATGGGTTTAAGAAAGATTCCTAAGATCCTCCCATGCCATCTCCAAGTGGTCAAGAATAGCAACGTCATTTTCCTGTGAAAATCGTTTGGTAGAATTTTCTTGCAACCGCATTTTGCTTTTCTGCGATTTAACATAATGCTAAGCGAAACCATTTGACGATCTGATATGCCTGCTTATTTACAGCGGTGGAATAATCGTTTATATTATCTGACAAAAATACCAAATCAATTAACGCCTTGCTCTGTCCAGTAATTCTCCTGTAGTCCTGAACTACATGTTTGAGACAATAATTAAACACGATATCAAGCAATTTTTCGCAACTTGTAACTTCAAAAGACCCAACCGAGAGCTGCTCCCAATCAATACTGGGAATGTTCAAATCCCCTGCTATGATTAGTCGAGTATTGCTGTTTACATATTTCCTTAACAAATTATCAAGATCCTCCAAAAAACTCGAACGGAGCGTTCGGCACTCTACAGACGGCCACAAGCACAAAAGATATATTACGAAAAGAATTTTTACAGAACAATGTCTCTTTAAACTCACAGTTCAACAGCAAACAAGAAATATTGCTTTTCACGATAATAGCAACGTTCCCTCCACGAGATCCTCTATCGTTTCTAAACATTTTGTGGTTCGGTGGAATAATAAGGTCTTGTCACCTCGGACGACAACCAGGTTTCCAGTTACGATAAGAATATGCGGGTTGTGTACCATTATCATATGCTCCAAAGATGTCACTTTGTTTACTATGCTTCTAGCATTAAAAGTGATAATTCGTAACTCAGACGGTTTGCAACAGAGTTGTGAAAGTCATTGCCGGTCTCCTCTCATTTTTTCACGCACTGGACACCTTGCATTGTTTTCGACGACCCATTAGAATACTGTGTCGTTGATTCTTAGCTTGTCGTGGGCAAGAAGCAATTTATCTCCATTTTTCCTGTTTGTTTGTGCGCTTTCCCTACAGCGTTTTCTTCTGATATTTAACGTTTCTTTTGCATAGTCTACAACTTACTCTCAGCTTACTTCGCTTCAACTTTTTGCAGTTTTTCAGTACCTCTTGCTTCTCATTGTAATCCATAAATTTCATAATTACTGGTCTACATGTTGCCCGGTTTTTTACTGACTTCAATCCTGTGGATTCGTTCCATTGTCGTAGCTGTTACTTCAGCTCGTTGACGAATGTTTCCTTCAAAACTGTTTCCTTTGGTCACGAAGGGTTTCACCATCATCTTCGCGCGGCCCGAATGTGTAGTGAGTTATTTCGTCTACTGTGAGTTTTTCAAGTTCAAAAGTTCAGTCATTCTTCCCTTCTGCTGCTCTTGCCGTTTGTTCGAGTGTCTTTACAGTTTTTCTCACTGATTCTACGCTTCGCTTTGGTTTCGTGAGTGTCTAGAAATGTTTTTTTCTAAGTTGTCTCCTTTCTTGTTCTGTCCTGCATTGTTTACTCACTAACCGTCGTCTGGTTTTCCTGGATGTCTTTGAGAGTCTCGACCAGGCTCTTCTTGCCCGTCAAAATTGTACTTTTTTGCAACAACTTCTTCGATAGTCGGCCCCGGATTTGTTTCCACGTCTCCCACAATAGCAGTTTTAAAACAAGCCAACGCTCGGTCAACATAGAAATGCACATTATGAGGCACGGCAGCACAACAGTACAATAACAGCCTAGGAACGGAACGATCTATCTTCATTGTCGTCACTAACCTGTAGTGAAAACCATGGTAATTTCGGCATCTTGCTGGCGCGATCTCGCCAGCGTGCCCTCCTCTATAAATGGCTTTGTAGCACCTACATCACAGCGTAAGATAAGAGAAACACATTAGGAAGTATTTCAGTTAGAGAAAACGCCACATCGGCATCGGCAGCGGAAAGGTGTTGTCGCTCCAACTATTACATCTGCATTAAATTTAAAAAGATTGAGTAATTTTATCTGATTTTATTACAGCTCTCAAAAGTTGAATGATGTTTGAGGAAACCATGTAGCAATAATACCATTCAGTTGAAGGAAAAAAGCATATGGTAAAGCGATTGACATGAGACACCAAATAATTTGACATCGGATTCGTGCCACAGCAGGATCAGCGGAAACGAACAATCTGACAAGGCAGCTAAAGCTGGGCATAAGCTGCGAAAGCTTACAAAGGTTCCGTTTTACTGGAAATGATATAAAATGCTCCATGAAAGAAGTAGGAGAGACTACGACTATGCAATTTCCACTACTTGCACATCGACATAGCAACATATATCTAGTACATTCTGAATTAGCTACGCGTTTACCACATGACATACCCAGAAAGCTGTAAACCTTATACCACTGACTGCGACCGCGGGTAGCCTACATGAGAACCTACAGATTTTCTTTTAGCCGGACTGATAGCCCAACTGCGATATACGCAACTGCAAGGAAGATGTTGAGCATTTATTGTCCGGATGCATGAAATACCAAGCTCAAGCAGACGCAAAAGATACGCTTCAACAGCTAGACCAACGACCATTTGCTGTGGCAAGACTCCTTGAGCCCATTGAACAATTGGCCGCAACAATGTATTGTCTTTAAAGCCACGCTCCAAAAGTGTGTCGAAGATACTGGCCCTCAAGATCAACTTTAAGTGCTCGCCTGTGTTAGGGTGCGTGAGAATGTGATGTGCGTCCGTGTGCGTGACACTACTCTTAATCTAAACGATCTGTTTTCCCCTACTACCCTTCCCTGCGGAGTAGCCAGCCAGACAACAAGCGCCGGCTTTCCTGTCCATGTTTTCATTAAGAATCTTTCTTGCTCTCTCTCTCTCTCTCTCCTTTGCAAAACTTGATGACGAAGCTGTGGGC
>JAZHYW010019380.1:0-52957 GCA_037355805.1 Ixodes ricinus | reverse complement strand
AATGTCCATTACCAACTTGCCCAGCAGACCAAGCTTTTACAGTCCCATAATGCACCGCGCGGTTACGCCGACGCTGACGGCGACGGCAACGGCAACGGCAACGCCGCTCAAGCCGGAAACGGGCGCCTAAAGGCTTGTTCACACTTGAAACAGTCGCTGGAGCGACGAGCGACTAGCGAACGAAGTGGAAGCTCCTCCCACCCCTTTCCACTTGAGCGGAGCGAACGGTGGAGAGGAGGTCGCCTTCTCTCCACTGTTCGCTCCGCTGAAGTGAAAAGGGGTGGGAGGAGCTTCCACTTCGTTCTTGACCTGTCGCCGACTATAGCGATCTGTTTTGGGCGGTCGCTCTCTGACCGATTTTTTAAGTCGCAAAAACGAGTCGCTGGACGGCGGAGCCAATCACAGTCTCGTCGGAAGTGATGCGTGCGTTTGTTTACATCCGGCACTGCTTCCCGCGTGAAATAGCGACGCGCGCACGGCGGCGGTAACTGGCATAGAGGTCTCCGCGGAAGAATGCTGTCAAAAACTATCAGTTTCTTTACAATAAGCGGCACCCCGACCACAAGGATCGGGACAAAAAGCTGCAGGCCTGGAATGAGATCGGTGACATTTTTGGCATGACAGGTATGTACAGTATCACGGTTGAGGGAGCGCACATATAGCCGTTGTTTTACGTTGCGAAGCACCATTAAGTTTTTGTTTTTTCCTGCCGGCGCCTTTGATCAGAAAATCCGCTCAGCCGGCTCGGGAAGGTGTTGATTATTATCCGTGAAGTTGGCAGCGAGCCTGGCGACTTGTCGGTCGCTCAATCAGGTGTAAACACTGGTGGTCGCCAGTCGCTTGTCGCTCCAGCGACTGTCCCAAGTCACAAGTGTGAACGGGCCCTAAGAGCTGCGCTCTAAAAGCTACAGACAATGATTATATGTCTTAGTCACTAAAACAACATCCTCTAAAGCTGTTTGAACCAGATATCAGTGCAGGGAATATACCCTTCAAGAAGGGTGCTCACTTTTTCGCACTATTTTTACACCATTCAGAAACTGTATTCCCCCTTCCACGCCATTTTACACCCTTCAGAAATGAAGGGTGTCCATTCAGCATCCCTTTATTTTACAACAAAGAAAGGTGTAGCTCTTGAAATAAGGGCGCTGAAAGGGTGTAGCCATGGGTGCATCTGGGACACCATTTTACACCCTTAAGGGTGTCAAAATATGAAGTGTAGGCCTCAAGTGCGATTTTGGCAAAACTAGATACAGTGATGCGATACCCTGAGAGAGGACTCAAGCACATAAAAAGTTGTGAACACCTTAATCCTATATACGCATAAATTAAGAATTACTCAGATTGCGTTTTGCTAAGTTCGTAGAAATGTGCGTGTACGTTCGTTAGTTATGTCTTAGGTTGTTCGTATATAGAGCAATATGTAATATTAGAGCGCAGCTCTTAGGCGCCCTTTTCCGGCTTGAGCGGCGTCGGCGTAACCGCGCAGTCCATTATGGGACGCATGACGTCACTGATGACGTCATCGGCATCGTCACGTCATCAGTGACGTCACTGATGACGTCATCGGCATCGTCACGTTATCTCCCCCCGAGTTCACGTGACCCCCGAGGTCACGTGACACCCCCCCCCAGTACTATTCCCTCCTCCTCCTCTCAAGAGTTGCGCTCTAATTCGGCGTTACAGGGAGTTGTAAACGGCTTTTTTTTTCCCGTTAAGTTTAGAGGTTTGTTCGCTCGAAAGGCCAAAACACCCCTATAACAAAATCTGTGCACAAAAAACAAAAACAAAACAAAAAAGTTTGTCAAGCATTTTTTTTTCTTTTTGTGTGTGGACAAATAGTTGTTTTTATTCTAAAGAAACGCAGACGCACTCTTTGAGTTTCCACATCTTCACAGTTCGCCAACAACTTTCCCTAAGACTCCGCCAAACAGTTCAGCACAACAATGCACACATCACAATGGCATCACAAGTCGTGAACTGAACTGTCCCTTATTTCTAGTGTGCGCAAACTTTTTTCCAAATATCGTGCATTGTGGATGTGCGTGTCTGAGCGCGCCGCGCACACACACCTTTTTTTTTTGTCCACTGTTTCTTTTCTCGTCTATCCTGATTCCTTCCTTATCCCCTTCTATTTCACAGAGTAGCAAACGTCGACCCAAGTTCACATCCTCGTATATTCTTTCTATGAACCCAATCAACAACGTTGACACCACACGAGACAATTTTGTAGCAAGAATTCTACAACAAAGAAGGACAGCTCAATGAAACTCGTCACTATAGAACGAGACAAAAAGAAAGAAAAAACTAAAACAAACATTGAAAATCCGCTTCTCAGACACTGACTCGATCTCAAACGAGTCTTTGATATCTTTCGTCGACCACGTGTGTCGAGCACGGACATCGTCTATAGGGCGCGCGACAGGAGGGACGGTTAACGCGACAGCAAACACGCTTACCATAGAAACAAACATGAAACGTGACACACTCTTGAGACGGCGCACAAACACGATAAACACCGAGTGTCGACACGAACAAACAAAGATACTCGAGAGGCAAACACGATCTTGCCGTTCCGTGCTCGAACAGAAGAAGTAAACAGCCTTACTCCGGAAAAGAAAGAAAGAAAAAAATGAAAAACGAAGAAACGTAGGAAGTGGGCAACGTGTCCGCTACTGCATATGTAAAGAGCGTGAAAACATCGAGCCGACTGGATAGGATGTCTTCGCGACGTGTGGTGATACTCTTTTTCGTCTGATACGATGGACTGCAGTGGACGCTACGAGCCATACCAGCCAATCCAAGCCGATCCAGTGCCCCCCCCCTCTCTAGATGTCACGTGACCTTCGAGAGGGGCGCAACGACGCGCGTAAAGTCATCCGTTCTCGGCGGTGGATTGGCTGGGATGATTCGTAAGCGTCCGATATACGGTTCATCGCAAGGCGCGCGTTCTGATGTCTGCTTGCGGAAACGGCCGGGCATCCGTAACGTATACGCAGTGTATACCGCGCAAAGGATGTGCGTAGAAATGAGGTATAGTTGTAATTATGTTTACTCTACATGCCTCGTGACTCGTAGACTGATAAGATAATTGTGCGTGATTGGAGGATCGTTTTCTCGTTTTGGAACGAAGGGCATACCATTTTGGTCCCCATCTTTCATCCGGAAAACTTTGTATCAAGTTTTATATCGCATTACAACTATTGCGTAAATATATAAAACGAAGCAAAGCGAAGAAACCCTATTCTTTTTTAAACCTAATAAAGAGTAACATTTTTTTCCGTTTTTATTAAAAGAAGAAGAAGAAAGATAACTTTTGCGTTTTTGGTGTGGTTCGGTATTCGATTCGGTATTCGAAATTATTCGAGTCGATTGGAAATTCTTCGAAGAATGATTGTTCTCCCGAGGATTCACTTTACTCGAGGAAATGCATGCACGCGATGTCCCAGATAGAAAGCGTGTAAAAATTGTGATTGCAAAAAAAAAAAAAAATGTGCACATTATTATATATTTTTTTTTTAGCGTGAAACTTCGTCGGAAGGTTAGCAAAACACACGAGTGGCCGACGTGCCTAACAAATGCAGGGCGTGCGGCCCCCGAACATCTAATTATCACTCCGGTGCCAATTAAAATGGCGGCATTATTTGATAAGAACCGCAAAGTAACAAGAAGACAAAACAAGAAGCGCAGGAACATAGCGAATGCGTAAGACAAAGCCTCACCAGAGGAGTGTCGCAGCGGGCAGTAATTTTTCTGTACAAATTGTAAATGCGCATTTGACAGCTGCTAATGTGATGATAATATTTATTTCACTAGAACGAGATGCTGGGAGCAGAAAGACTGAGGTCCATGCCAGGCCTGCACCCAAAAGGAGAGAGAGAGACAAAAATAGGACAGAAGCAGGCTGGACCCTATGTGAGTGTGGCCGGCACCGCGAAGCCCCAAATCCAGCCGTGTGAGGCGCCACTGCACTCTAGTCAGCGGTCACGTAGTGCTCTGCATCAACCACCGCGATGGCCGAGCCTACGCCACAACCCAGCCCAGGGCAAAATTCTCGGAATGCTGCATTACACTATTCGGTCCCGGAGTTCAGCATGCACGAAGCCTCAAGATGGTGCCGCAGAAGGTCATAACATTCATCCGTTACAAGTTGCAAGAAGGTAGTCGACAGTGCTTCGCTTCTACGTGATGTAAACATTCCTGTCCCTCCTCGTTCCACTAGGACCCGCATAGCTTTCAGCATTCACACCATCTGTAAACCTATCTCTGTCACGGATACAATCATGTTTATCAATGGGAATTGCAGGGGAACTGTTTCCCCGCTCATGCAGCCGGATAGATCTGTAATCCCCACAAGACTGAACTATGCAGATAAGGCTGGCGGCGGGCATGCGCAGGTGCGGCGTTTTCTTCCAGATATGGCGGAGGAGACAAACGGTCATCATTCCCTATTATCAAAAGGCCGGGAAACGGAACAAACGGTCCGGAACAAATGGTCCCGGAATAAATGGTTCCGGAACTAATGGTCCCGGAACAAAGTGGTCCCGGAACTAATGGTCTCAAGTATAAACTAGGAAAAACTGGTCCCAGATAAATAACGCCATGTGGCTTCTGCGTTTTCGGATAAATCGGATAAAATCCAATAACACTCGCCGGTAGACATTTTACAGTTTTGATTTATAAGAAAAGCTCCGAATTTCGAGGCTGACGGTTGCACAGAACTCGATCGGTTTTTTATATTTTTTTCTGGGAAGCTCCAAAATTTCTTTGCGCTATGGAAACATAAATCAACTATAAAGGCATCGAGCTCAGCTCGTTATGCGTGCCAGCACCACGCGTCATGACGAGATGGAAGTGATTCGAGTTTCATGGCTTCAACAGGGGAGGCACTCACTTGATCGAAAGACGTTTTAGCGAACGCCCACGTTTCACCGAATGACATCTTCAGCGAATAGTCGGCCGCCGCGAAGCGGTGTTTACGGGTGGGCCAAGTGGGTTTAACATTTTTTTTTTTTAATGAGCCGCCGCAGACTGTCGCCGCAAAGCGGCGTAAGCGCAGCGGGGGAGGGGGGGAGGAGGGTGTTACACGCGCTTTTGTTATTCGCTAAAACGTCATTCGCTCATGTGATATGAACCCGCTTCAACAGTATACGACTAGGGGTATTTATTTTTGTTTCAAAATAATTTCGTTAAAAATATTCTGACGAATTTGAATAAAATTAAGTTCAATACCCGACCACTTCCTTCGAAGTAACCGGACTTAAAATATAGACGAGATCCTTCATTCCACCAGGAAATACCAGTGATTGCATAACGGATGAAGTATATGGCATGGTCCCATGTCCGAAACCGACACCGAATATTGCATTAGCCTACCAAGACAGTATTTTGCGAAGTTTCGAGCTCATGCAATCCGATGTCCAAATGTGATCTATATTAGAAATATATTGTCTGTCCTTCGCGCTATCCATGTGTAATTAGGAATATCAGTGCATGCATCTCTATGTATTTATTTTTGCAGTAAGGCGTTGTGTATGGGATTATTTAGAAGAGTCACCATTTATTATTCTCTTTCTGCACATTTCGTGTATTTGCTTTCAGATCTATATTATGTGAGCACACGGTCCTTTTTGGCATACCCCACGACCCGGTGTTTCAAACCGTCAATCAGCGAACAAAAGAGCACGTTTCCGTAGACAAGCGCGGTTATGTGAACTTCATACAGTCAAATTTATTGATGGCAATAAAAATATACTACGTATTTAATTACTGACTGAAGATTTGATGACATAAATGAAGGGCTGATTACCTTGAAGATATACGTCATAAGTAAAGGCACCGCCAAACTACCTGAAATATGCTCCGCAAATCTTTTCCGGCGTTTTTATCCTTCGATAGGCACGTGCCTATAAGTGATTTGGAAAAGCCTTAAAAACATTTTTTTTATTGAAGCTGCTTTAAATAGCAATGTTCCTGACACATATTTAACTTCGCAAACGTGTAAAAGTTTGTTATTGCATCTTTTATCTGATAAACAACAATTTTATGTGTTTGTGGGCCGGTCAAAAACAAAGTACACAGTGGCGCATGGCGGAACTATGAGGATTGCGCACGGGGACCGCCAGAAAGTGACCAATTAAGTAGCTGCAATGTCGAGTAGAGTATGTAATTATACATTGTTATATTTAATAAGAAATCACCAATTAGCAAGGGTGATGCTTATTTGCAAATTAAATTGACCGGTATGTTGTCAAGCCTCAAACCTCAAACGCCAAGTTATGCCGAAAATGTTCACTTGGGTATGCGCTATTTTAGGCCAGATTCGATCTGAGTACGAGGGTGCGTATGGATTAGAGTGAACAATTTTGATAATTTTTTATGCATGATTATTCGCTTGCATCACAGTGCTGAGTGTAAACAATGTTGGTCGGGAAAACAAGCGTTGCGATTGTCGCTCAGTGTTTCTATAAAAAGGCGAGACCGCAAGGAATTGTCATAAAACTTTCGTGACCTTTTGAAAATATTATTGCTTTTAGTTCAGTTGCGTCGTCATCATATATATTGGGAAACATATTTCGTAAACTAGATTTCACGATATATGCGGCGAGGAGGTGACCATTCCATGATTTATGCACTGTAATTAATTCCGAAGCTCAAGAGCACAACGAGGATTCAAATTTGAATACTGCGACGTTAAGTTGTATCAATCAAGGGTATTTTAGACACCCTACCATACTGATAACCTTTCGATTCAGGTAATAGTAATAGTAATAGCAATAGTAATAGTAATAGTTTATTTTCGCTTCATTTTACAAACATTTGAATCCGTCTCACGAAACAACTTATGTGCTTGTGTGTGAGTACGGGCAGTTCACCGAAGTACAATTGACACAAAAAAAAAGAGAAACTACAACAACAAGAGTAAGATAAAATACACAAAACGGGGCAGCTGCGCCGTTGAAATTATACAATCAAGAATCATTGACACTGAACGGGGCAAACTATTTCGGAACAAAACCATAAACACATTCTTTTTTTTCTTCTAGCTTTGCGAAATCAAAAAGAACATGATAAAAGCACTACGAGTTCATGTTATGGCAAATCATAAATAAATCAGCAACACATACTTGGTATTTATGTGCGCGCACATTGACACCATTTCATTATCTCTCTTTTTGCTATTTTAAACGACGGCAGGTTCTGCAGATTACCCGGTAGTTCATTGAAAAGACGTGGTATATAATATTTCCTTAGCCTCTTTCCATAATTTGTGTATATTCTCGGAACAATAAATTTTTCAGTTTTCCTGAGTTGCTTTTGTCTCGTTGCCTCTGGCTTAAAATCCGGTGTGAAGTAATATTTCGTCAGAATAACAACCCTCAAAAGATAGTCTATTGGCAATAACTTCAGGTCGGAGAGTTGCTCTTCAAATGCAATATGCTCAAGCCGCGTTCCGTGGACAATATTCTTTACCATCCTTTTTATCATATTATTTATTTTTTGCTTTTTAAAATCGGAACAGGCAGCATATATGGTTATTCCGTATCTCAATTTCGACTCGCCTAGCATTTGGTGACAGTCCGCCTCAGATTCGGATCCGCGTAACTTCGCAGCCTATATAGGTATGATGCGATTACCCTCAATTGGCTCAGTCAGCGATCTATGTGCGCATTCCAATTCAAATATTCGTCGAGATGTAAGATCAGGGATTTGGTCTCTGTAGCGTACAGTAATGACGAGCAATGACAATTCCTACATTCTGCTGTGTGTAACAAAATCGCCCTGAAGCACATTATAACTTCGCAGCCTATATAGGTATGATGCGATTACCCTCAATTGGCTCAGTCAGCGATCTATGTGCGCATTCCAATTCAAATATTCGTCGAGATGTAAGATCAGGGATTTGGTCTCTGTAGCGTACAGTAATGACGAGCAATGACAATTCCTACATTCTGCTGTGTGTAACAAAATCGCCCTGAAGCACATTATAACTTCGCAGCCTATATAGGTATGATGCGATTACCCTCAATTGGCTCAGTCAGCGATCTATGTGCGCATTCCAATTCAAATATTCGTCGAGATGTAAGATCAGGGATTTGGTCTCTGTAGCGTACAGTAATGACGAGCAATGACAATTCCTACATTCTGCTGTGTGTAACAAAATCGCCCTGAAGCACATTATAACTTCGCAGCCTATATAGGTATGATGCGATTACCCTCAATTGGCTCAGTCAGCGATCTATGTGCGCATTCCAATTCAAATATTCGTCGAGATGTAAGATCAAGGATTTGGTCTCTGTAGCGTACAGTAATGACGAGCAATGACAATTCCTACATTCTGCTGTGTGTAACAAAATCGCCCTGAAGCACATTATAACTTCGCAGCCTATATAGGTATGATGCGATTACCCTCAATTGGCTCAGTCAGCGATCTATGTGCGCATTCCAATTCAAATATTCGTCGAGATGTAAGATCAGGGATTTGGTCTCTGTAGCGTACAGTAATGACGAGCAATGACAATTCCTACATTCTGCTGTGTGTAACAAAATCGCCCTGAAGCACATTATAACTTCGCAGCCTATATAGGTATGATGCGATTACCCTCAATTGGCTCAGTCAGCGATCTATGTGCACATTCCAATTCAAATATTCGTCGAGATGTAAGATCAAGGATTTGGTCTCTGTAGCGTACAGTAATGACGAGCAATGACAATTCCTACATTCTGCTGTGTGTAACAAAATCGCCCTGAAGCACATTATAACTTCGCAGCCTATATAGGTATGATGCGATTACCCTCAATTGGCTCAGTCAGCGATCTATGTGCGCATTCCAATTCAAATATTCGTCGAGATGTAAGATCAGGGATTTGGTCTCTGTAGCGTACAGTAATGACGAGCAATGACAATTCCTACATTCTGCTGTGTGTAACAAAATCGCCCTGAAGCACATTATAACTTCGCAGCCTATATAGGTATGATGCGATTACCCTCAATTGGCTCAGTCAGCGATCTATGTGCACATTCCAATTCAAATATTCGTCGAGATGTAAGATCAAGGATTTGGTGTCTAACTTCCAAGAGCTAGTGCGTAGTTATACTAATACTTAAGGTTCTTTTTTATTCCTTGTACTCATATTGTCTTTTGTATAATTTGTGTTTTATCTGTGTACTTATATTTACTTGCCCCCCCCTATGTAATACCCTCATACAGAGGGCCTTTAGGGTATTTCGAATAAATAAAAATAAATATGTAAGATCAGGGATTTGGTCTTTGTAGCGTACAGTAATGACGAGCAATGACAATTCCTACATTCTGCTGTGTGTAACAAAATCGCCCTGAAGCACATTATAACTTCGCAGCCTATATAGGTATGATGCGATTACCCTCAATTGGCTCAGTCAGCGATCTATGTGCGCATTCCAATTCAAATATTCGTCGAGATGTAAGATCAAGGATTTGGTCTCTGTAGCGTACAGTAATGACGAGCAATGACAATTCCTACATTCTGCTGTGTGTAACAAAATCGCCCTGAAGCACATTATAACTTCGCAGCCTATATAGGTATGATGCGATTACCCTCAATTGGCTCAGTCAGCGATCTATGTGCACATTCCAATTCAAATATTCGTCGAGATGTAAGATCAAGGATTTGGTCTCTGTAGCGTACAGTAATGACGAGCAATGACAATTCCTACATTCTGCTGTGTGTAACAAAATCGCCCTGAAGCACATTATAACTTCGCAGCCTATATAGGTATGATGCGATTACCCTCAATTGGCTCAGTCAGCGATCTATGTGCGCATTCCAATTCAAATATTCGTCGAGATGTAAGATCAAGGATTTGGTCTCTGTAGCGTACAGTAATGACGAGCAATGACAATTCCTACATTCTGCTGTGTGTAACAAAATCGCCCTGAAGCACATTATAACTTCGCAGCCTATATAGGTATGATGCGATTACCCTCAATTGGCTCAGTCAGCGATCTATGTGCGCATTCCAATTCAAATATTCGTCGAGATGTAAGATCAAGGATTTGGTCTCTGTAGCGTACAGTAATGACGAGCAATGACAATTCCTACATTCTGCTGTGTGTAACAAAATCGCCCTGAAGCACATTATAACTTCGCAGCCTATATAGGTATGATGCGATTACCCTCAATTGGCTCAGTCAGCGATCTATGTGCGCATTCCAATTCAAATATTCGTCGAGATGTAAGATCAAGGATTTGGTCTCTGTAGCGTACAGTAATGACGAGCAATGACAATTCCTACATTCTGCTGTGTGTAACAAAATCGCCCTGAAGCACATTATAACTTCGCAGCCTATATAGGTATGATGCGATTACCCTCAATTGGCTCAGTCAGCGATCTATGTGCGCATTCCAATTCAAATATTCGTCGAGATGTAAGATCAAGGATTTGGTCTCTGTAGCGTACAGTAATGACGAGCAATGACAATTCCTACATTCTGCTGTGTGTAACAAAATCGCCCTGAAGCACATTATAACTTCGCAGCCTATATAGGTATGATGCGATTACCCTCAATTGGCTCAGTCAGCGATCTATGTGCACATTCCAATTCAAATATTCGTCGAGATGTAAGATCAAGGATTTGGTCTCTGTAGCGTACAGTAATGACGAGCAATGACAATTCCTACATTCTGCTGTGTGTAACAAAATCGCCCTGAAGCACATTATAACTTCGCAGCCTATATAGGTATGATGCGATTACCCTCAATTGGCTCAGTCAGCGATCTATGTGCGCATTCCAATTCAAATATTCGTCGAGATGTAAGATCAGGGATTTGGTCTCTGTAGCGTACAGTAATGACGAGCAATGACAATTCCTACATTCTGCTGTGTGTAACAAAATCGCCCTGAAGCACATTATAACTTCGCAGCCTATATAGGTATGATGCGATTACCCTCAATTGGCTCAGTCAGCGATCTATGTGCACATTCCAATTCAAATATTCGTCGAGATGTAAGATCAGGGATTTGGTCTCTGTAGCGTACAGTAATGACGAGCAATGACAATTCCTACATTCTGCTGTGTTAACAAAATCGCCCTGAAGCACATTATAACTTCGCAGCCTATATAGGTATGATGCGATTACCCTCAATTGGCTCAGTCAGCGATCTATGTGCACATTCCAATTCAAATATTCGTCGAGATGTAAGATCAAGGATTTGGTCTCTGTAGCGTACAGTAATGACGAGCAATGACAATTCCTACATTCTGCTGTGTGTAACAAAAGCTGCCCTGAAGCACATTAGAGTAGTTTTTCTTTTTGTGTGTGTTACGAAAATACAATTTCTTGAAAACCAGGTCATAACTTGGTTGATATCCTGTTGTAGAGAGGACACTGCAATATTGTAATTTTCGCTTGCCAATCTTAGAGCCGTGTCATCAGCGTACTGATAAATGTTCGAGTTCAAATGCAGCAAAGCGAGGTCGTTCACATATATATTAAAGAGCATCGGGCCTAATACCGATCCCTGTGGAACACCATAGTTAAGGTCTACGGTCTCACTGACATTGTTTCCAATTTTGACCCTTTGAGTACGGTTGTTAAAGTAATTTTTAAAGAATCTAAAATACGGCCCTCTGAATCCCAGATTTTCGAGCTTAGTCAAGTAATATGGAATTATCAATCGCATCGAATGCTTTCGTCAGGTCTAAAAATATTGCCAGTACTATTTGATTTTTATGTAGTTTCTCATTCATAAATTCCGTCACGTCCTCCAGCGAGAGCGTTGTACTTTTCTGCTGTCGGAAGCCATATTGACAGCTGAATGAAAACCTGTCGCAAAACGAGGTCATGGTTTTTAAAATAAACTTTTCCATTATCTGGGAGATCACTGGCAACAGGTAAAATATATGCGACTGAGGTGAACAAGATGTATGATGAGTCGTATAAACACGACGTTCTGTATGTTAATCTATGTATTATTTTACTGTTTCGTTGCACTTAAATAACGCAAGTTCTTATTTTTGGTACCTGAAAAAAAAAAAGAGGATTGTGCAAATAAAAAAAAAAGTTACAAAGTTTCTCGTTTCATGGTTGAAATAGTGCGCCAAAACAACGCGGAAAATATGTTCTCAATTTAGCGGTTCCAATCGGTTCTGAACCGGTTCGAACCGATACTAAAGCTCTCTAGATAATTAATTAGGTAATTATTTAATTGATTTTTGCTCACTTTTTCTAGTGGTCCCCAGGGACCCCAACTTGCGTATATTTAAGGAGGGGGGGGGGGAAAGAACAAAAAAAAAAAGCTTTTTACGTTTATTTGGGTCAGTTTAGCTTACACGAAGTTCTCGCGCCAAAAAAAAGAAAGTAAGTGTATACTTTTTTTTCGAAACCACGTGATCACGGTTTTATGATCTTCCAGACCAGTGTCGTTAACACAACTCTTAACGAAGACTTGGCTAGACTTCACTATAGAAGTAGGGCTAACGAGAGAAAGGGAGAAAGAGAGGAGGGAAGAAAAAGGAAGAAGGCACAATTAGGGGAAAGAGGAATACGCAGCGAGGAGTCTCAGGAAGCTTGCTCCGTGCCGCAGCAGCATTACATGAACGAAGCAGAGGCGAGCACCGCGAGTGCAACGCGTTTCAGAGCGTGGCGTCCTGGCACGATCGATTTTCAAGAAGCCGAACCAGCCTTGGAAACGGCGCCAAGTGGAGGGCGTTTCGAGAGCAAGGGGCGAGGGAAAGATGAAATATCCCGAGATTGCGGGAAGGCAAAAGGAAGAAAGACCTCGATAAAATGACATAAGTGATGAGGAAGGATGCTTTGGGAGGAGACTTCTTAATGCACGTGCAAGGAACGACGAACGTACCGCGGCAGGACGGATAGACAGACTGACGGGGTCACAGTCTGAAAACGAAGAATATCTGTGCTTTGCCGATATTCTTCAGACTTTGTGATATACTTCGTGTCTTTTTGATGATTTTTTTTCATGCTGTACCCTAAGTTTGACCTCGTTCTATAGCTGCCATTATGTTTCGGGCGCAGCACTGGTCTCTGCAGTCTAGTGAGGTCGGTTCTGAAAACGAGGTAAATAAATTTAAGAAAAAGGGATTCAAAATCAGCGTTCTTTGTCCGACCTTTCTCTTTTTCAGTTTGAAGTAAGTTGTGTTCGCTCTTTCGAGGAGTTCCTTCAAATTAAACTATAAATCAAGCCGCATTAGGGGGTTCGACTATACTGGACCATTTGGGTCCCGTTTCCGTTCCATATACGCGGGTCGCTGGAACCAAAATTTATGAAAGAAAAGAAAAAAGTACAAAAAGTTGTCGGATAATTCTAGAATAGAAGAAATGAAAAGGTAAAAAAATAAAACAACGTAAGCGTCGAGCCGGCCGCGACTTTTCTTAAAGCGGTCGTCGCAGACACGTACCCTCGAACGGGGAAGATGCGGAGTCTAAATATTGCTTGTTTTTTTAAGCGACGTCGCTTTGTCGCAGCGGTTAACGAACTCGCTCCACAACAACCCAATGCATTTTTTTTTTAGAAACATGATAAAACACTATGTGTGCTCTGTGTGTGTGTGTGTGTGTGTGTGTGTGTGTGTGTGTGTGTGTGTGTGTGTGTGTGTGTGTGTGTGTGTGTGTGTGTGTGTGTGTGTGTGTGTGTGTGTGTGTGTGTGTGTGTGTGTGTGTGTGTGTGTGTGTGCGGTGCGTGCGTGCGTGCGTGTGTGTGTGTGCGGTATAGCTTCTAGAAGAAAAGACGCAACGAGTCATCCAGTCAATCGAGCGCCAAAGAGGGTACCGTCTGACCTATCCGGTCATGCACGGCTACGCGCAAAGATTCAAGTCACGTGGTTTCGCTCGCAATATTCAATTGGCTAGAAGCCTAGGGCTACCCTTCGCGTCCATTACTGCTTTCTTTTTTATGTGTGCATGAGCAGGCGTCGCAGTGTGGTTGCGTCTTTTCAAGTTGTGTCAGAGATGTTGACCGGAGTTGACACTTTTACGACGTGGCTTTGCCAGCACGTCGTTCGTTATTACGATGTCGACACACACACACACACACTGATTCACACACTGTATTCACATACATACGTATTTTCTTCTTTATTTTTACTCATTTTATGTAGTGCTGTTCTTTTAATCATCGTCGTTGTCGTGCTTTGTATTTTGTTATTTTGTTAGGGCATGTTGGGCGGTTGTTTTGTTGTCAGCCTGTTTGCCTGCCGCTGACGGAAGTCAAATGATTATTCTTTCCACCTCGTTGGACTCGCACCTCGAAGCGCCTTAGCACTTTGGATAAGACGACGTAGCCTATTAATGATTCCTTGATATTATTTGATTAAAATGTACGATCATGAAGGAGAGAGGCACGTGTAAAAACTTCAGAGTACTGTGGTTTAGCGATTCGCTGTCACGCGCCTCTCTAGAAGGCTCTGATTGGCTTGCCGAGGCCGTAGGAGCTTTCGGCATTTTGCCACTGCACCGAAACCAAGTAAGCAGCCCTACAACACGTTAGAAGAAGAGCATAAAGGCCCGTTCAAACCTCTTGCAACCGAGTACGACCGAAAGAGACGAGACTTGTTAAAACCTCTTAAAATTTCTTAGGACGAGAGAACACACCGACACGCTGGCACCGATCATCTGCAGTGGCCTGGAACTGCATTTCCCAAAAGCGAAGGCGGTTTTGCAGACTTCCAGGCCACACGTGCGTAGTCACCTATAGAGAAGGCTCGTTTGCGGCAACGCCGACTAGAAAGTTTTTAGAGCCAAGAAAGAAAGGATAATGCGCGAGAGAAATAGAAAATATGCCGGACCGACAAGTTTACCTACCACAGATGGCGCCAGTGTGTCACACTCAGTTGTAGGAAATTTCAGGGAACCCAGTTTTAAGAGGTCGCAAAAAGTGTGAACAGGCCTTATATAGGGTCGGGTAGTTGCCCACACCAACCATGCGGTGTAAAAACAGGATTTTCTTGCAGAAAATGGTCGGAAATCATGTTAGATTAAAATTCATTTTCAGTCTTTTAACATTAACATTTTACGAATTCTTTGAGAAGTCGCTCCTTCAAGATTAATTCATATTTAAAGTAAGCTATTACAACAAAGCACACACTTTTCTGCTGTTATTTTTTTTTTCATGCTAATCTTTCTGCAAGTGCTCTCCTAGTATTTTCTTGCGTTTCAGCCCTCTTTTCCTCAGGAGATAGTGATTATCTTTGCCATGATATTCAAATAAACAAAAATGGAGCAATAAGTCGTGCGCGGGCCGTGGAAATCCGTCTACCTGGCCACTGGCGCAATTCAATTCACCTGAAAACGTCTGAACTCATGGTACAACAGGCTCGAATCGAAACTTAACACTTTTATTTCTCAATTTCTTCCTTCCCCTCGATGCCAGCGCCGGCCATGTTGGTGCTCCACTCGCGTCCCGGCCGTCTGCAAGGAGCGCCGGATTCTCCAGGTGCTGCGCAACCTCGATCACCATCAAGATGGTGCTGGGCTATCAGAGCTCTTCTTCGCCGGGCAAGGAGCGGCCTCTACGTCAACCACCGGCTGGGCCTGTCGCTCGCCGGTGCCGGGCTCGTGCTCGTCTTTGTGCCGGCAGAGTTCCTCTTCGGCCTCTGCATCGACTTCAAGGGGTGAGCAACAGACAATTTGAGTTGCATCCTTTCATGCGTGTTCCGAGCTTCGACATTCCCCGGCAAAAATGATTTTTGACGCTTTATTGAAAACTGCGTTGACTTCTTGTTGACTGTGATTACTTTCTTTTGACTTTGACTTTCTGTTGACATTGTCAACAGAAAGTTTGTTGACTCAGTGCTGAAAACGTTTCAAGATGATTTTCGTCAACCTGAGTCAAAAGAAAACCTTTTGGCTTTCTGTCGACTTTATGTTTTATTTTTCTGCTGACTTCTCTGTTGACATGGTCAACAGAAAGTTTGTTGACTTCTTTGTGTTAAAACTTTTTCTGATGGTTTTTCTTCTGAGCCCGAAGGTCAAAAGAAAAAGCTGTTGACTTTCTATAGACTTTATGTTGATTTTTTCTGCTGACTTTCTGTTGACAGTGTCACCAGAGAATGACTCAAGACGTTCTGTTTACTTCGTGTTACAAATTTTCAATTGACTCTTGATAACCAGTGTCAATAGAAAAGCTGTACAGGAATTTCTTTCTGTGGATTTTTTTGGACATTGTACACCCCAACCAGATGTCAAAAGTGGCTACGCGTTCAATAGTCTCTGACAAGGTGAGAACGGGAAGCAGCTTCAGTTGTCCCGCTTCCAACGTGAGCCTACTACCCTTGACAACGCTTTCGGCGTTCGTGCACGTCGAGCGCGGGCGTGCAGTCAAAGCACGACGGAAGGCGTGAGGCGCGTGTGCTGGAGATGCTCAGCGCGCCTTCGAAAGGCATGCCCTGCCGTTCTGTTTCTGACTTTGTGAACGATAGTGACTTGAATGACCATACTAAATAGTCATCTAGTAATAAAAAAGAAATCACCTATTTGAAAGTGGAGAAGCTGCCTCGAACTCGCTTCGTCCTGAGTGGAAGCTATGCAGAGAAGCTGGTAGATAATATGTTCTTATAGAGAGCCATATTTGTGGTTGTTGCTAGCAAACTGTCCCGAGGTATTATTAGATGCACCCAATGCTTTCTAGTAAGAGATATCGTCCAACGGACCTTCAAAAAAACACTGTTTTCCCTTTGATCGGACTCCCGAGGAGAAGATCAAATAATTGGAACCTTAATAAGTGTTGAGGTGGTCACCGGCCAAAATGAGATTCCTTCAATATGTAGGCTATATATGGGGCTGTGATGCAGTCAACGGGACTGTGTTTCAGGTGTTCAGTGCTTCATGGTGTTTGCGTTTGTGATTTCACTTCTAATGTGTATTTCTCAGATGTGTGATTAGTAGTGCCTTCAACATACCACAAAAACGCCATTTACTGACCAAAATTAAAAAAAAAAAATAGCGTTTTTTTTTGCGGAAGTTTGTTGCAGCCAATTTGGAGGAGAGTGGGAGAGAAGCCATAGTAAGCTTCCAAAACTTTGTTGAATGAGATAAGCTAAGCTGTAACGATTTTTTTTCTTTTTAATGCTTCTGTAGCCGAGTTGAAAAGCTGTAGCATTTCAATTGAAAAGCAGCAGAAAAAGCATCTTGGAGGCGACAGAAAGTCTGTTGACTTTCTTATTACAAAGTGGATCCAATATCTCAAAGAAAGTCAACCAGAAAAGCTAGAGAAAGTCAGATGAAAAGCTTCTTGACATTTTAATCCTCCGATGAGCTTTTGCAGCAGCTTTTCAACAGAAATGCATCATTCAGAAGTCTGTTGACTTTCATTAGAAAAGTGGGCCAATATTCAAAAGAAAGCAAAGAGAAAAGCTGTTGACATAATATATCTTGCGGAAAATTTTTTTCCGCTAGAATCTGGCGGAAAATTTTCCCCGCAAAATTTAGCGGAAAATTTTCCCCCGCTAAATTTAGCGGAAAATTTTTCTGCTAAATGTAGCGGAAAATTTTCCCGCTAGATTTGGCGGAATTTCCCGCTAAATTTAGTGGAAATTTTCCCCACTAAAATCTAGCGGAAGTATTTCCCCGCTAAATCTAGCGAAGTGGAAAATTTTCCGCGCGGATTTAGCGGGGAAAATTTTCCGCCAAATCTCAGCAGGGAGAACCTTCCGCTAGATTTAACGGGGAAAAATTTCCGCCAGATTTATGCGAACAATTCCACTAAACTTAAGCGGAGATTTTCTCCGCTAAATCAGCTTGCAAACTCCTTCCCCGCTAGATTTTAGCGGATAACCTTTCCGCTAAATTTGGCGGGAAAACTTTCCCCCTCCTCGACGTCACGTGACCCCCAGACGCCGCGACCCCCCAGGTCTTCCCTCCTCCTCTGGGAGCTGTCAATCTCGGCAGTTACAGGAGTTGCAAACGGCTTTCATTTTTTCACAACATCAACAGAAAAGCGTAACAATTTTTTGCAAGCGGTTTGCTAGGATTCCTCCTATCGTTCGCCAGTGATTGGCAGCCTCCGTGTTCTCCAGAAAAGTAAACTCACACTTCTTCTTAGAGTGCGAGGTTTGGGAAGAAATATTCTCAAAGTATCTGGAAACACAAATACTGGGAGACACATGGCCAAATCAAATGTATGTCATGAGACGTGTCAGAAATACATTTGAAGAGATAGAAAAGGTATTTGGAAATACAAATACAGGAACACATTTCGGCGGGGCTGAAATACAAACATCTGAAGCACCTTGTTATAAAAACATTCTTTTAAATGTTTTGTTGCACTTCTCAGGGCATACGAAAAAAAGAGAAAGAAAAGAGTGCATGCTCAAGAATACAATATATTTTTATTTTGCAAGCAAGTGAGTTCTCACTGTATGTTTGAGCTTGAAATAAGCTCGAGATCAAATTAACCGCAGAATGCATGAACATATTGTATTTTGGAAAGTAGTAAGGAAAGCAAGCGATGTTTTCATTGTGGCTCGAGCGAGGTCTTATTTCGGCACTTCTTACCTCTCCGAGACAAACTCCCAGGGACATCTAAATCAGTTTATGTGTCCTCCCAAATAACATCCAGAAAATCACTATGATTATGCCGCTAACTGCAGACACCTCTTCCAGTAGTGACCTTACAACTTCACCGTGGATTAAAGTTCAAAGAACCCGCACGCATTCATCCAGCTAGTTGGGCCTCGCCGACAGAGCCTCCAACTTTTGGAATCGGCTGGATTAGTGGGCCACGTAAAAGCGGAGAAAAAACATTTAACTCCTTGCACAATAAAGAAGGGAGTCGCCCGCGGTGTTAGCGACGCAAAACGGCCCTTTCGAAACCACGGTGTCACCCCACCTCTAGGGTCTTTTATTTGAGTCATTTCTTATCCCTCTCTCTCTCTCTCTCTAGTGAGGAGGTCAATATTATTTTAAAACTTGTAACAAAATACGTCGACCCTTGCAGCATCGATACAGAAACATCTAAAATACACTTGAAAAACTGTATCGCGATTCGGAAATATAAATACATAACGTAGTCTTTGAATTACCATCCCGAGATATATTTGTATCTCGGTGTCTGCCCAACGCCGTTGAGAGTGTTGCCTTCAGAATGATTGGTTCGCAACGTGATTGGGTGAAAAGTAGACGACGCTATGTCCCTGACATGATGAGAACGACAGGGAGGGGATTCGATCAGTTGTCACGCCTCCAGCGAGAGCTACTCACCTTCGACAACGCTTCCGGCATAGGTCGTTGCGACGTGCAGCCAAAGCATGAAGAAAAGCAACGAGCAACGTGCTGGAGGCCGGACGTTTAAAAGAGACGCCAAGGCGTTCTCACCTGGTCGGTGCATTGAGTACAGAGTTTTCTTAGATCGTAACAGACCTCGTCGTGGGCCTTTTTTTATCAATTTTACGCACTACAGGCCACAAGGAAACAAGGTCCAGGTCCAACAGTACCAAGTCTGACAGCCAGCTCACCGACGTGACCGTCAAGACCGACAAGACCGGCAGCGTCTGCCGTCGTCACCGCCGCCGAAACCGTCGCCTCAGACGTCTTGACGGAGGACGACCAGCTGTCTTCAAGCCCCGACATCTTCGAGACCATGTCCACGAGCCGTTATTTCACCAGGAAGGTGTCTCCGCCGGCCACCTCCTCGCCTCGCGGAAGACCCCATGTTCCATCGGACTCGAAGCGCGGTGCTCCGTCTTCAAGACAGCGACGGCGACGCCGCGAAAGGCGTTAAGACGGTCGTCCTCAGGGCCAGTGCAACCAGGGGACGGACCAGGCGTGCAAGTTCCACCGGACTCGGTCCGCCGTGATTCGCAGTGAAGAAGTCGCCAGGCGGCGGCAGCCCAGATCGTCCGGTTCAACCTTGGGACGGACGCGGATGAGCCGCCTGACAGTCCGCCGCGACAGACGACGGTGAGGGGTTATTGTGTCTTCCTATGCGCCCTTTACCTGCGCGGCAGGCAAAGAACCCAAACAAACAAAATGAGGGTTTTTGTCTACTCCAGCGATCTTCCAGAGTGTTCACAAGACTCTTGTGGTCAACCTGTTGCCGGTCGAGCAGAAAGGAAGCGGCTAACAAAGGGCATATTTTACACACCTGCAAGTAGTTTGCTCTTTGTCATTTTGTAGTAACTGACAACTGTCAGTGGCTTTGGGAGCGCAAGTTCGTCTGCTTAGCGCAGAGGTTGCGGTGACGTCAGAACGCCGAGCTCTGATTGGCTCCGATTGGAAGGATAGTGGGTAGACCTCAAGGCAGCTAGCATTGATGTCTACCCACTATCTTCAATCAGATCCAATCAGAGCCTGGCTGTCTGACGTCAATGCAATCCCTGTGCAAAAGCAGACGAACTCAGAGGCGGATCCAGAACTCCGTTTTGGAGGGGGCGGAAAATTTGTAAGGATACTATTTTCCCATTCTTTCTCGTGCACCAGGGGGTCCACCCATGTCAAATTGCCCTCCGAGAATGGGGAGGGAGGGGGGTCGACTTGGTTTGGGGGCAGGGGAGGGCCGGCCGCCCCCCCCCCGTTGGATCCGCCACTGGACGAACTTGAGCTCCGCATAGTCGGATCCACTGAAACCTCCTCACTGGCCGTGATCACGAGATAGGGCGCTGGGACAAGCTCCATTCTCCAGGGGCAACTACCGAGGCAACATTTTTGTGGCGTTCATTAGCGTCTTAGGAAGTTTCTTCTTTCTTAGTTTTGACTCAATTTGTGGACGGTGTACCAACCGACTTTGGGATACGGCTTGATGACGTGATTGCGTGATCTCAAAACGGAGCTTGAAAGAATCATGATGCATGAAAGAAGCGAACAGTATAACTGAAACGACAAAACACCAAAGATGAAGTATACATCATTGCCAGAAAAGCCAAAATTAGTGGTACCTTGGTAAAAACAGAGAATAATCTTGACCACGAGGAGAGGTCATTGGTCATATGCAGGGTTCCGTGTTTTCGGATAAATCCGAAAAAGACTTGCCGGTAAAATATTGCTCAATTCTAATTTAGCCTATAATCTCCGAAATTCAATGTCCCGATGCAAAGGGACTGAAAAAAAAAGAAGAAGATGGTATTCTATAATTAAGTTTGGTCAGAGCACAGTATCTATGCCATGGTCCTGGGAAAATGCCACCAGATTTCTTTTCAAATCTCGAATCATTGACAAAAAGGTCTTGCCTTTCATCTCGTCAAGGTTTATTCAAAACGACAGGTTGATTGTCCTTCTGCATCACGACAAATGCCACTCTTCCGGTGTCTAGGTTGGACCATAGTATTTGTGCTTCTTAGAGAAAGGAGAGGTTCTGTGTCGTGTGTTTTTTTTTGTAACTGCGAAGGCTAACAATGGAAATTTCACAGATAGGGGAAGAGGTTGGGCAGTTCTACGCGCACTCTCACCCCACGCAGTCGCGGGGAAGGGTGATGGCATAGGAAGGAATGAAAACGAGTTTCCCAGTGGCTACCTCCAGGAGTTTAGTGACTTTAAGGTTTCGACGTTTATCAAAGCGACACGTGCAAGTTTTGTCACGGGACAGATTAGCATTAGCAGTGGCAAGGACACACGTTTATACACGGATATTATTTATTTTTATTTCGAAAAAATAAGAAACACTGTAAAATTAAACTCTGAAGTTCAAATAATTGGGATTCTAACAAAAATACATTAAGAAAAACTCAAAATTTGACTAAAAATAAACTCGAAAGTATGGAACCCTTGCTATAAGCTATATATAAGATTCCGTGTTTTTCGGAGTTTATTTCTGGTAAAAATTCGGAGGCTGCTTTTCGAACTTTCATTATTTTCGCCCAAATTCGGGATTTATCGATTTATTTTTGTTAGATTCCCAATCTGTTGAAATTCCGACTTCAAAGCGATCTGTAACTATTTTGTACTTTGCTAAAATACCGCTTGGAACGAATCCCTGGCGTATATGACCAATGAGACACGCGTTTGTTTTCCACCACACGCAATAAAGTTCGCAGAAAAAAAGAAAAAAAAAGAAAGGCGTTTACGATTCTCTGTCATGCCGAATTGAGCGCAGCTCTTGAGGAAGAAGGAGGGGAGGGAGAGTATACCCGTGTGATTTCACGAGGGTGACTTCACTCGTGACCCTAGTGACGTCACTCGTGACGTCGCACGCCACCCTCCCCGTGACGTCACTGGTGACCTTCGTGACGTCACTAGTGACCCTCCGCGACGTCACACGTGACCCTCGTGACATCACTGGTGACCCTCGTGACGTCAATTGTGGCCCTCGTGACGTCACTGGTGACCCTCGTGACGTCACGAGGGCTACGAGTGACGTCACGCGGTTACGCCGACGCCGATGGCGACGCCACTCAATCCGGAAATGGGCGCCTAAGAGCTGCGCTCTAAAACGATGCTTTCTCTTCCTCAACTCGCAGCCAGAACAAGCGGCCAGCGTGATCTGGAGTCGATTATATTCCGACAATGTTCCGACATTGTCCGGAACATTTTCCGACAAGCTTGACGGGCGGGGACCTGTCAAGCTGCGCAATGTGGCATTTTTTCCCTGTCCCCTTCTCACGAAAACTGGAGTCAATAAAGTTGAATCGAATTGAATTGAATCATAGCGACGCGCTGGGGTTGCCAAAGCTACGGGACACGCGCTGAGTTCCAGACATTGCTAGGGTTCGGCTATTGTCGTCATTGCAGCGATTGGACACGAGCCACTACCCGAGTGCTTGTCGAGCTATCGATTATCACGAGCCCAAATCGAGTGCTCACGCAATGCTCGGGTCCAATCTATGAGCCACATTCAAATATCGTCACTGGGCGGTACTGCGACCCCCAGCTACGTCATCAAGTTTTGCGAAGGAGAGATTGAAAAAAAGCGCCCTCTTTTGTCCTTGAAATTAAACCGCAACAAAGGAGTTTCTTGGACTGTGGCGTTGCGTGCCAGTATACTTAGGTCCCAATACGTGCCGAGTAAGCTCGCGTAAAGTGAAAAACATTCCAAGCGAATATCAATGCACGGCCCATTCAATTTTACTTTGTTCGCTAATTTTTTATCATCCAAATTCAGTAGTTCGAAGATTACAAAGGAAATTAAAGTGGTCTCTCCTCAGGACCACTGACCTTATGTTTTTATAAAGTTTTAGATGTAAAACACCGTATTCTTTAGTTTTATCTTTTTTCTGTCGTGACCTCGAAATTCGAGGTTTTTCAGTTTATTTTCGAATTTTCGGATTTATCCGAAACAGGGGACCGATACATCGGCCTTGAATTCTACCGCTATGCGCACTGCAGGTGAACAACGGAAAATAACCTTTCAGGAATGGAACAGCGCGAAGGTTACGACGCACTGTCAAAGCTTTCAGTCGTACTACTGGTCCCGCGTGCTGTGTCGCGGGTTGCAAGCGGTTTTCTGGAAGAGAGTCACGCTTATGGTATCGGTGTTCGTAGAGCAGGCAGTGAGCGATGAAAACAATAGGCCTTTTCATGTCAGTAGTTGCCTGACCGGTGGGTAGAGGGCGCTGGCGCACTCGCCGCCATTAGGTTGCTTCAATTTGGTTGGTTTCGGTTTCAACGTGCACGCGATTGTGATGCTGTTTCATGCCACTTTCGAATACTTTTGCGATATAAATTTCTTTCTTGTAGCACACAGCGAATGAAACAGTAGTATTGAGCCAGTTGGCAAACCACGAAGTGGTTTCGAGCCTAAATTGCGATCTTTTTTACGAACACTATATGCGTCTGATTCCGTCCATCGTTAATTTCGGCCAGGTTCGGCGGTCAAACAACTGCGCTGTTGCACAGGGAGGAGTACCATTGTCCACGGCCGTACCCGCGGACACTAATTTCCAGAAGAAAAAAAATAAAGAGCAGGACAAGCTCCACCTGCAGCGTGCGCTCGTTGCCTGCCGCCGTGCTTTGGCTGTGCGTGCACCGAGCGGTACGGAAGGTAGATAGCTCATGCTCAAGTCAGAGCTGCTACTGCTAACCTTATGTTCCAACAGACTATATTGCATGAGTGCTTAGTGAAAAAGCAGGTCGACAACATGATTAACAATCTGCTGAATCACCAAGAACAGATGAACTGACAAGTTTACTGTTCGATGTTTGGTTTCCGTACACCAACCTTTTCTAACTTCGAGACTGGAAACGTCTTTTATAATGACTAGAAAAGTTTCATATAATCACGTAGATAATATAAAAAAGTGATATTGTCTCGGCCTGTTTTATTTAAAGAAATTAAGCGCTCGAGAAATATTTTGATAGACCAGCCTAGGCTGACTAGAAAATTTCTTTAACTAAAGTACTCACTAACAGCATTTCAAAATATTGACCTTATGAAATAAACTTTTTGTTATATGGACATTTGTTTGCGACGTTCTCAAGGTATGAGAATGGTGAGATAAGTGAATGCCAGACTTCAAATAAAGTCTGATATTCATCTTCCGTAAAATTTGCCGAATGAAATTGAAGAGCGCAAAAGAAATGATCTCCGATAAGTTTGGCTGAAGTCGAACGCCAGGCGCCACCCGATGGACCTGTGTAGAAAGCTGTTCACTGATTTGAAACGATGCGCTTTGCACATTTTGACGTCGCCAGCTACTGAAAGTAACTCCCTATTCATCGTCGACAACCGGCTGCACTCGGGTGATTTTCATGCAGAAGGATTCTTTTCGGCGTCACATTTTGTGAATCATAGGCACTATCAAGCTGTCTGTGACAGTTTCTTACGCGGGGAGTCGAAATATTTGTGTTGAAATAAATTAATTGAAACTGCATGGTTATATTAAAAAAATGACTTAAGCAACTGAAAGACTATGGACATGGGACCAAGCACGATATACAATTCCGTAGAATTCATAAATAAACCGATAAAGCGAATGCTTATATCGCACACGCGATTAAGAACGTAAAACAGATATAGGTGTGATATTGCGAACAAACAAGTTGCCTAATGTTAAGGTACCATTATATCTAGCATAAAAATAATTCAAACTAAACGTTTGTTCCCGCGTCTTGTCCACAAGTTCCCTAGTGTAATCAAAAGAAACTGTTTTCGATCTGTTGTAACTACAAAACACCATGCTTTCAGGAAAAACACGTGGCTAATTACGCTGAGTGTTTTTGTTTCTTTCCTTGACACCAATGCGCACTCATATATATAATAACATTGGGCTTCCTATTGCAAATGTTCCGCCCTTATTAGTAACCAAACCTCAGTTTTCATAAGTTATTGGTATTTGAACCGTCGAGGCTCTCTTCAAGTCATATATGTATTCAATGTGCGCAAGTGCTAACGCTGATTCCTCTTCCTATAAAGCCTTTTCAACACGTATCCCGCACGCCGACGGTAAAAAATATTCAAAACGTGTTACAAAATTAACTACAGAAGTTGCGCGCATAATGATGTAATGCAATTGCATGGTAAGTATAAGTATCGGACGACACTTTACGGAGTAAGGCAAGAGACGCGGTGAAACGCGACGAAAAACACGAATTCAACGCATCCGCCAAGGCGCGGACGGGAGAGCGGAGCAACAAGTTGAAGCAACCTAATGGCGGCCGCATCACGTGATTCCAAGATGGCAGCGCCCATGCGGCGGAGGGTGAAAAGGCTCCAATGTTTTCATCTACTCTGTGATCGCAATATAATCCCCCCTCGACCTATCGGATCCAGCGGCTAAACAAGGCCACGTCTGTCTACACTATTTACTGCGGCGGTTGAATCCCTACAGAAGAGATGAAATAGAAACCGCGTCGTTATTGAGCTCCAAAGGGCAGACAGCAAGAACAGAATTAGGGTTCAAGTACTTTGTGTAAGAACAGAGTGGCGCAACATGCTTTTGACGTTTCCGACATCGCAGGGAAGTCCGGGCAAACCCAAAAGCGCATCCATTCCGTCCGGTCCTTCTGGCGCACGAAGCGGTTCAGCGTCTGGCGCAGTGCTAGCAAGGGGAGCGAGCGTCGACGCCAGTCAGCAGTCCAACTTCCACCGGAGCAAGTCGGCGGTAATGCACCGTAGCAGCGTGTCCAACGAAGAAGCCTCGTCGACGAAGTCTTCGCCGACCAGGAGCGCAAAGGCGACGTCGCAGAGTGCCAACACGTCTCCGTACAGGGAGCGCTCGACGGTGACCTACACGACGACGGCGCGTGTTCAGCAAATTCAGCAGATGCAGCAGCAGCAGCAGCAAGTCCCCGCGCCTCGTGCTGGAAGGGCGTGGGGCTCTGACGGTCGTCCCGGAGTTGCGACGCAGGTTCAGCAAGAGCCCACGATGGTGAAGACCTCCTTTTCTGACCTGTCCAACGAGGCACTACACGCGCTTCCATCGGATCCGGGCCGCGGCTCAACTCCAGCAGGCCGCTGCGACCGCCACGTCCAACCCGGCGCTGGCCAATCGGAAGAAAGAACAACTCACGGTGACGCCAACGACACTGACCAGGTGGGAGTTATCCTCAGCCTCGTGGGATTATTTTAACTGTGACGTCATTGTGAAGTTCCTGTCAGCGTCTTTGTTTAAATTATTCATTGTTTTATTTAGGTACATTACGGCTGGTTGTGACACGGGCATTTTTAGGAGCGTTGGTCATTCACAATTTAAATAAGCCCAATGATCAACCAAAGGTAAAGGCGAATAATTTTTGAAACATTAAACAGTTTTTTTTGTAATGCACTCTAACAGGCAGCATAGAGAGACCTATAGCTAATAGATCTGTTTCACACCACATTATTCGACCTCAATCGGCTGATTGCTGCCAGGTATAGTGTTTATAAAGTATACATGGTCTGTTTACTGGTCAAGCTTCGTGAGTTGCTGCTGAGTGCCATGCTGATAGAGAGCTTCAATTATACGTTGCGAAGTGATGTGCACACTCCCTGTTAAAATGAGAAACCTATCTATCTACTTCCCCCGCGATACACGTATCCTGGGCATTGCTATTTCTATATAATCATGCAATATCGTTGGCTGCGGAGTGATAATACGATCTACCCATGCGCAGTACGACGCCTCAACTTGTAACCCTCGTAACCTCACGAGGGTTACTCTACAGGTACGAGGGTTACCCTCACGAGGGCCACGAGGCTTATGAGAGTTACCTCACGAGGGTCACGAGGGTTACCTTCACAAGGGTTAATAGAGTTATGAGAGTTACCCTCACGAGGGTCACGGGGGTTACCCTCACGAGGGTCCCGAGGGTTACCCTCACGAGGGTCGCGTAGGGCTCCCCCGCTGAGGTCACGTGACCTCCCTGAGGTCACGGAGATGACCCCCTGAGGTCACGTGACCTCCCCAACCCGAGGTCACGTGACTCCCTGAGGTCACGTGACCTCAGGGAGTCACCTATCCCTCAGTTCCCTACCATCCTATCCCTCAGTACCCTTCCATCCTCCTCCTCAAGAGCTGCGCTCTAATCCGGCGTTACAGGGAGTTGTAAACGTCTTTTTTTTTTATTTAAGCAGTTGTTAATTGTTTATCTGAGGATCATAGTTTTTTTTTTTTCATTTTTCACAGGACAAGATCTATGACGTCGAGGTCGTCGGGTAACTCGAGCCAGCAGCAAGACAACGCCAAATCGGGTCGCAAATCCGACAAGGACAAGAAGTCGAGTTCTATCAGCGGCACCAAAGAGAACTCGGCGACCACAGGTTCTTCCGACCAAGAGCTCGATGAGACGAGCCCAAGGCTTCGGCGGACTTCGTCGGGACCTTCGCGAAGACCTGCAAGGACCTCGAAAGAACTCACTCCCTGGACCTCCCTCGCTGTGCAGACGACGACCGGTGTGATTGCCATCCTGTGCAGAGCTCGGGGTTCCGATCTAGAGGCATCTTCGTCCACGTCACTGCGAGAGCGTCGGATTGTTGAACGCTCAGAAACTGTCCTGGTACGCGACGAGGGACCGTGTCTGGGCGCAGAAATGGGACTGCCATGACAGGGTGGCTCTTGAAGCGTAGCTCAATCTTCGTCCAAGCCAAAGATGGTAGAAAAACGAGAAAGAGAACAGGGAAGGCGGCAATTCCAGCTCGGTTTCAATAAGCCTAGATGCTTACTCTTCCATTGCTTGCTGGAGGAAGCTCCTTGACCAGACCAGACCCTAAGCGTTATAGATGTGTTGCTAACGCAAATAACTGAAGTGAAAAAAAAATAGCTAACAAAAGCGAATGACTTGTCGTTTAGAAGGTAAGTTTTTCTTCGGATCAAATCAAGCTGACGTTCTGCTGACTGCAGCCGTGTTAGCCGGCTAGTAAGGCAAGGCAGCACCATCTTCTAAGATCTTGGATGATGCAAAAGTCTACACAGTACAGTAAGAAAAATATTGTATTTCTGCGGTCAAGGATGAAAAAAAGAAAAAGGTTCCGAATGAGTTTACAACTTACGTGAGCTTCGGTACAGCGGGTACAGCGGTTCAACTTACAGTCAACCAGAAGTCCAGAACATATATATGACCGTTCACAAAAAAAAAAAAAATACTATAGATTCTTTTTTTTTTTTTGACAGCGTGCAGTCTTTGTAGCCAATGGAGCATAAGCTTCCTGAAAAATGCTTTAAAATTTAAGTACGTCCGTTAGAAAAAAAGTACGTGCACAAAAAAAAGTGTTTTACAGAGAGGTGTTGTTGATAGGAAGCCTTAAAAATAACAGCCGACTGATCCAAAGAGGCACTTTAGACTACAGCATTTCTGTATTATCTACGGGAAAATAGTGCTCGCTGCGTGAGAGCTGAACAACGTGCACCTTTTTACACTACAAAAGATTGTAGGTAGACATCAGGCTGCCTCTTTTTTCGGACCCTTTTTTGGGTCTCACTTTAGGTCCCACATGAACGTTCAGAGAGCAAGATAGTTGTGAACTCTATTATGCCTCTGAAGAAGCTAGTCTTGATGTGTCATTTAGAAACAATAGCGTTCCTTAGGTGTCGATGCAAACTTGTCTATCTTTAAGACTGTTCTGTACAGCAACAAAATATTTTCGCTATTTTCGCTCCCGCAAGAGTTTGGATATCTAAAAAAGAAAAGTTCAAAATACAAGCACCGGAAAAAAAAAAAAAGAGGAGACGAAGTTGTACCCTTTTCTAGAGTGTTTACGCGTAGAATTTTTGCACCGCATATGGCATAGTTCAAAACAATTACGGGCGCGAAAAGCACCGAGGTTTTAGTTCCTCGTGTGTATACATGTACAGTTTGACGCCATGCGGTGAAGCACTCACCGACTTCACTATGCATTTTAGGGTGATCGCCAGGTGTTTTGCACTCGTCGGATATTCGTGCATGCGGGAACAAGGACGTCATAAATGGTTTCTGTATGTTTGAGCAAACTTTCTCCTCCTCCGAGATAACTGTAGCCATTGACAACTTAGGAAACGCTGGACGTTTTGAAACTCATTGGTGTACATACCGGTCAAAGGCTCTTGTAACGGTCTATATACGTAACGGATCCTTATACGTAACGGTCCTTATACGTAACGGTCTATAAACCTGCAGATTCAAATAGAATGAGATTTGAAAGCAGATAGCTTGAGTCCTGAAAAAAAAAAAAAGATGGCGAAACTTAGAACCTTATTTACTGTCTGACTAGTTTGTTTTATAATTTTGGTCGAGCATATATATGAGTTCATGATATTCATCGCGCATGTAATGGTTGTCGTTTTCATTCACCCACACAAGACGCGCGGCCGAACCGCTAATATACATCATTCAAAAGATGGTCTGCCGAGCGGCGTAGACTTTCCATTTTCCCGGAGGGGGCAGGCTGAGAAGTTCTCTGAAAAAAAAAGGGGGGGGGGGGTGCTGCTGCGCGGTTGCCTTTTTGCCAGAACTGGAGATTGAAGCTAACGAAAGCACGCTGGGGCTCCATTTCCCATGTATTTTGTCAATAAAGGCAACGTGGGCGTTATTTTGTATACATGCCACTACTAGAAGCTCGTTACATGGCACGTAAACAGCGTCTCGGTAAGGATCATGGTCCGGGCCCGGGAAGGGGGGGCTCTGCCCCCCTGGATCTCACCAGTGGGCACGAGCCCCGATACCCCCTCCCCGAAGTCTACGCCTACTGGGTCTGCCTCTATACCGAAGTCAACGGGACGGCAAAAAACATTCAATATAAGCAGTAATTCGAAAAAGCGATTGACGTCAAAACGCCGAGCTCTGATTGGCTCTGATTGAAAAATAGTGGGTAGACCTCGAAGCAAGCTGCCTCGAGGCCTACCGACTATTCTGCCAATGAGAGCCAATCAGAGCTATAGGCAGTTCTGACGTCACCAGAACCCCTGCAAAAGAAGCGGACGAACTTGCCCTCCGCGTAGAAGTTGAATGAAAGCTGTTGCCACTGAATAATGACTTGTACGCACCAGTGCGAAATATCTCAAATCAGCGAAGGGTAGGTCTCGGTATACATACGCGTAAAGAGCCGCGCACGCCGTAAATCGCTCAAATAAAGGCTGCCTCTTGACGCTTCAAAGGTTCGTAGATCTATATCCAGCGCTTCACGTGACTGCAAAGAGACACTCCGCAAGCAATAAAGTACAGATATGCAACAAGATTCGTTTACCAGGTATATTTTTTTATATATATAAAGGTGTCTTTTTTTAATGCCTTCACAACAGACCCGTTACAAGCAATCTTAAAGGTTGAGAGCGCAATGTTTAGAATTTACACAAGTACTATTCTTTCTTTTTTTTCGGAATACAAAGCAGCTAATCAAAGCGAACATTGGAGCATTGTGTTGCATTTTTCAGATGCTCATGATATGCTGTGCTTCGTCATCTGTCGTGATCAGTGGTGGAGACCGGGGAGTGGGTTTGGCATATGGGGCTTCAGCCCCTTTTTCCTTTCCGCACCCCAAGTCATGGTCATTCCTTGCACCTCAGCGCCTCAGCATCGTCCTCCCCCCCCTCCCCCTCTCCCTTCCCCCTTCCCCCGGAAAATATTCCTGGCTACGCCACTGACTGGGATACATCCATTGACCACAGTAATTTTCTACTTGAGTATCTAAAAAAAAAAAAGAAGAAAAAGAATACATTGATTTTTTGTTTTGTTTTGTTATGTGGAGGATAGTTTTTCGTTCTTGCTTTCAACATAGGAAACGCCACTAGAAGAAGTACAAATTGTGGAGCCCTTGAATTCTGAACGAAGCAGGAAAAACCGGCGAGCGCTTGTTGTTCGTGCTAACATTGTTGTGCATTGTATCATACTCGTTTAATTATAAGTAAGTGCTTGTGTAGAATGTTCTCCTTATGCTGGGTAATCAAACTGATGTGCTGACATGTCCCGACATATGCACTTTAATAAAATAAATTGGCAGCGGTATTTATCTTCAAACTCTTATAATACATGATATGCAGTATTTCAGGAGCGATCGTTTAAAATCATTTAGAAGACATTTAACCGTCGTTTTGGGGAAGTGGAAAACCCTTTTTTGTATCAAGTTTCCCGGTACATTCAGGAGGAAACTGGGTGTACAGGTCAGGTGGCGTCAATGTCCCCGCTAAATTTAGCGAGGAAACTATATTGGTCTATAGGTCACGTGACACCAATTTTCCTGATATATTTTTCGGAAAGTTGTAACGATGGGTCACGTGGCATCAGGTCAGGTGACGTCAATTTCCCCGCTAAATTTAGCGGGGAAACTGAAGGTATTCGGGTAGCGTGAAATTGATTTCCCTGCCAAATATAGCCGGGAAACTGATTTGATGTATAGGTCATGTGACGACAGGTCATGCGACATCAATTTCCCGCTAAATTTAGCGGGGAAAGTGAACTGACGTCAAGTGACCTAAACACCAATATAGTTTCCCCGCTAAGTTTAGCGGGAAAAGGAACGGGCGGAAGGACGAACAAAATTTTGGGATTGGTGGTTTCATTAGAAAGCATTTAATGTTTTTAAAAGTTTAGTTCAGTTTTGTGCAGAACACGGAGACAGCCAATCACGGCGAACGATAGAAGGATCCCAGCGAATGAGAACCCTAGAGTATCGATTTCCGCTTTATGACGTCATAGAATTGTCACGCTGGCGCCGGCCGCGTTCCTGGCGGTGTTTCAGCAGCAGTGGTGGAAGTAGCAGACGCCTGTTCTGCTGCTGGTTGCTCTCCAGCTCGACAGTCCATGGAAGCTTAGGCAGCCAAGAGTTGGGACGCCGCGACGACAGCGACCCTCGCGTCCGCTCGTGGTTTTCGCCGGAACTTCTACGACCAACCGCCAGGATCGCGACGTTCGACAGCATGACACTTCGGCTTCTGTGACCTCATTTGTTGCCACAATTAAGCCTGTTTCTATACTCCAAGGGGGCGCTGTAGCATCTACGGGATGCGAGACGCGGCCATTTAATTCTGACGTGAAGCGGCGTCCACAGAGTCCCATCATGCAGGATCCACGGGAATAATGTAGCGTCAGTCTACGGGCACTAACAGCGTTTAAAATGGTACAACGCGACCGAAAAATATCTTATTTTGCTTGCCAAGAAGCATGTTTCAATACAAAAACAAAAATAGTGCGGCAGTTTGCACGACACATGGAACGCCCAGAATGCAGCGCAACTTGGATGACCCTAAATTATTAAAAATTAAAACAAAAGCAAAAACAGGAGATATACATGCGACCGCGCGGTTCGGGGATTGGTCCTGAGCCCCACACATAAACACATCGCGACAAACGAGAGAAGAAAAAAAAAAAAGAAAACGCAGAGGAGAAACAGCAGCGACGAACAATGGCCAGGCAGTGAAGCTACGCGGCAAAGAATTGAAAGCCAATTAGCCGGACAGGCTGGGAAGGCAAGTCGGAAGGAAGGTATAGGGCGTTCAAGGTGAAGCGCATGCCGGAAATTCCAGAGTTCGTGTCTCGCTTGGATGCCATCCGGCGCGACCTTCTTTCGAGTATACGCAGCCAGTCGAGACGCGCTGGTGTATATGCCCTTTCGACGAGCGCTCTCTTGGAAGCGACAACTCAGGAAACGCGAGGCGACGGTCCAGTTTCGCGCACCTTGATTCCGTTCCGCAGCCAGCAAAACTGCGATAATACAGAGTTTTAGAGAACCGTGTTTGCACATCCGATACGGTCCTCCCATACGGGGCCCTCCGTTACGAACAGCGCATGTGCGAGTCTTCTGCGGTAGCGCATGCGCAGTTCGTACCGGAGGACCCATCGTACCGTACCAGATGTGCAAAAACGGTTCCCAAACAAACCGTTATCGGGTTCCGTGTACAGCAATACCGGAGACTTTGAAGAACGCTTTTAAGCGTACGCCCGGAGTGATGTGTGACCGCGCATGCTTGAAAGGCTGATACCGTGACCGAAAAGCATGGTTCAAAGGCTCCGGCAGTGCGGTACGGTGAACACGGTAACGGTTTGCTAAAAGTTCCTAACAGTATAGACCGTTTTATCGTGGGTAGCGCCATTTTGAGAGCGAGAGAGAAAAGGGGAAAGGGCTACCGGCGCTTTCCCCCTTTCTGGTTGTGTAGAAAGAGTGAAAGTCCCGGATGAGAGGCTTGGCCGGTGTTGGGTGTCTGCTGTGCCCCAACTTCGTTCGCGCTTTCTTTTCTGTTTTAAACTCGCAAACTTAATTAGAGCCACGGGCTTCGATGGCAACAGTCCCCCGGTCATCGGGACACCATTGCTCGGTCATAGGGTGCACGAATAACGACAGAAAGCGTCGAATACTGTCCGAGGACCTATGTAGCTTGCATGGAATCTGGCAAGGCGAGTGCGGCTGCAATATTTTTAAGCTCCACCGCTTTCCGCATGACTGGAAATGATGAACCATTCATCAATTTTTGCTTGCAATGGGCCTATTTCAACGTAGCCATTTTTAGTAATCAACAAGCGATACACGAAACGGGAACCTCAATTAACTTTTGTAAACACCCGGAGCTGCTACAGATCGTTTTGCTGCGCTGCTTTTATCTTGCGTGTCCGTGTTCTTATATTTCCTTGTGGATGAACGACGAAGACGGTCTAGATGTACTTATATCGAACCGCAGAAAGCCTCAAAGCAGCCACGAATTATTTTACTATTTGATGCAATATTTTGAGTACTAACCTCCAATTTCTATCGCTGACACGTTCGCTGCCGCTGTTTCCCCCGTCGCCGCACTGGCGGATGCCATGACTCGAACAAAGAAACGTGCACACTGGGCTCGAAAACGCAGATCGCAACACAGGAGACGTACCCTGCAGCGACTATCCAGCGCTTCAAAGTGCCCAATCAACGGAAACATCCCAAGCAACCCACCAGCGGCACTCCAATTAGCGCTTTTTCAGGCTCTCTGGTATCGCGCAGAAGCCTTCGCGATTCAGGAAAACCGGTAGAACTACCCTTTCAACAATTTCTAGCCTTACGCGGCGGCGGAAATGAGCCTTCAACCAAGTGTTGTAGATGATTAAATAAAGTCAGTCACTACTTGCAAGTTATCAATATTAAGATAAATTCAGTTACAAAATTTTACTAGCTGAAACAGCAATTATCACGAGAAAACTGGCACGCACCTTGCGAGCGTACCCCATGTTCATCGGCGGTACAGCATTCGGTGCGTGCTCCATTCACAAAACGTTCCGAGCACAGTCGAGAGGATGTCGTTTAGGAAACGTCTTTTCGGTCTACGGACGCAATCCACTGCCCCCGAGACCGGGGTCACGTGGAAAGCGATGGAGCTTAAAGACATTGCAGGCGCTCTCGCCTTACCGGATTCCTTGCAAGCTACATAGGTCCTCGAACAGTATTCGACGCTTTCTGTCGTTATTCGTGCAACCTATAACCGAGCAATGGTGTCCCGATGACCGGGGGACTGTTGCCATCGAAGCCCGTGGCTCTAATTAAGTTTGCGAGTTTAAAACAGAAAAGAAAGTGCGAACAAAGTTGGGACACAGCAGACACCCAACACCGGCCAAGCCTCTCATCCGGGACTTTCACTCTTTCTACACAACCAGAAAGGGGGAAAGCGCCGGTAGCCCTTTCCCTCTTCTCTCTCGCCCTCTTTCAGTAAAACGGTCTATACGGTGCCTAAGACGTGTCTCTACCGCGTCTAAAAAAACTGGTCCCTTCGAATTCCGCCCGATGGCGTCATAGAAGTGCCACGCTGTCGCCGGTGGCGATCCTGGCGGTGTCACAGCAACCGGGGTCGATGTGGCAGACGCCTGTCCCGCTGCGGGTCGCTCTCCAGATGGACAGTTCACGGAAACTTCGGCAACCAGGAGTTGGGACGCCGCGACGACAGCGACACATCGCGTTTTGATCGTGCTTTTTTGCCGGAACTTCTACGACCAAAAAACCTGTCTGTGCGGTGACGTCAGGCCTGTGCGGTACTCATTACAAGTAATCAAATCACTTGTACTTGATTCGTTTTTGGAGTAATTTTGTAATCATTTGATTACATTTTTCGGGGGGTAATGACGAGAGTAATCAAATTACTTTTTGAAGTATACTCAAATCACTTGCTACTGTTACTATTTTTCTCTCTTTATTTTAATGGCCCCCTTTGTTTCTACAAGTTTCCTGCCAAGGAATGTTCAAAGTCTCTCACAGGAGGATCTATGTGTATCCAACATTGGTAGATTGACAAGATAAATAGTTCAGTACTTGATCATGTTTTGTTGCATACTAGTTTTATAATTCTTTGCATTCTTTAAAATAAAGATTGCTGAGTACGTTTTACATTTCTACAACTGTTTCACTGTGCCACATTGCAGACCATTATTGACAAACGTTGATGAGATGAGCGTGTTGGTACATACTTGAAAAAACAGCCTGAACTTGGGGAAGAAACGTCGAGAGAAAACAGGAGAGATCTCTCCTGTTTTCTCCACGTTTCTTTCCCCAAGTTCAGGTTGTTGTTTCCGACCATTATTGGTAGTTTATGGCACAAATAAACGCTTGATTATTATGATGATTACGATAATGCAATAATCCTAATCCGACAGAATGGACAGTACGAACGAGCGTTTCCAAACCCGGCGGAAAAATCTGTCGTTTTGAAAGTCTGAAGTTAATCGGAAAAGGAAAGGTTACTTTTTCTCAAGTAACGCCCAATTACTATATTCTTTGCAATGTAATCGAGTAATCTAATTGAATACTTTTTTTAAGCGAGAGTATAATTGTAATTGTAATCGATTTTTTCTAGTAACGTTTATACAAGACTGGGTGACATTGAGCAATGTCGTTCCCAGGGTGGATAATAAAAATCAACGCGATTAAAATTAAATCGAACCCGTTTTCCTACGTACGATGATTTAAATTAAACCCTCCCCGCAAAAAGAAAAAAAAAGGAATTCCGGAAATGTTTACTATTTACTGTTTGTCTAGCATTTGATACTTTCTAAGGGCACGTTATGTTTTGTATTTAAGGCGAATAATCATTGAGCAACATAGATCCTATTTAATCAGATAGATCCTCATTAACGAAAATAATTTTTTTTCTGATTATAATGCAATTTAATGCAAAGGTGCAAGCGAGCTGGAAAGAATGATGAAAATAATCCCTGAGAGGGGAACAAAGGGACCAAGGACGAACAAATTTGTGTTTGTCCTTTGTCCCTCTTTTTCCCCTTTCTCCAGGGATTATTTTCATCTTTTTCCACTCTGGTTGTTTCACAATGCCAGTGTCAAAGCGAAGCCTGCTTTTATTTTTAGGACTCAAACTCTCTGAAGCCACGGCCCTGCGGCGGCGCTGCTGTCGGCATTGAGCACGCGCAGACGCTTCACTTCACCCGAATCAGGTTTATGCGCACGCACAGTGCCCACTTCTTGCGTGGACAAACGCTCACCTGTATGTAAACAGGTGGTCTATAGACCTTTCCAAAAAATCGCCTTCGGCGCGCTGCCATGTTTGTCTGCTGGGCTGTGGAACGCCTTCTCCCGAGCGTGCGCTGCTGTCGCTCTGATGTGCGGTACATCGGACGCTGCTGCGCATGCGCGTGGACAGCTCAGTGACTCAGCATTGTTTTTTACCCGGGGTGATAAGGGCTCGAAAGGTCTATAGACCTTTTCTGTGTACTCTCGTCTCCAGCCACCTAATAGGCGTATCCGGTATGGGCGACGAAAAAATACTAAAATGTTTCAACCTTTAACTAGTAAAAAAATAAGGGGGAGGCAAAACGTTAATGTGTGACGGTTACGCTTATATCTTAAGTCTCTTATACCGGCGTGGCGACTGCAAAACAATGTTTTCGCCCATACTGGAAGTGACGACAATTCAAGATGGCGGCGCCCTTGCAGTGATTGGATCTCTCAAGTGTGTTGCGGGAACGAGGATACTCCCGCAGATGTCTCCGGAGTGTATGCGCAGAGCAAGTCGTCTGCTTCTGGGGCGGGGGTTGCGGTGACGTCAGCACGACGCCGAGCTCTGATTGGCTTTGATTGAAAGTGATAGAGGGTAGACATCGATGCTATAAATGCCTCGAGGTCTACCCCACTATTTTTTTTTAGATCAGCCAATAAGAGCTCGGCGTTTTGACATCATTGCAACCCCTGTGCAAGAAGCGGACGAATTTGCGTTCCGCGTTGCTTGCCTCGAAAGAATCTGCTCAGCAACCCAACTACAAGCTTATTATCTTATAAGAAAAACAAATTAAAAATAAAATACATGTTGCTCCTTTCGACTGTTCGTAGAGTATACGAACTGAATTCTTACCGTATACCATTAGAGAGTAATGCGCAACCTCCTTCTTTTTTTTTTTTTTTTTATTTTTTTGCCAGCGTTGCTTTGCGAGTAACGAGCGGCAGTAACAGAGACGTCGTAGGCGCCCTACATTGCGGAGGGTGGCGTTCTTTCGGGCGAGATTAAACGCTCCAATGAGCGGCCAGGACTGGATCTCCGGCGGCTCCGGAGATTCCGTGCCGTGCCCTGCTCATGCCTGTATAGTGCGTGCAGGGAGCGCTCTCGTGAAATCTCCACAAATGGACTGTAATGTCGTTGTTTTTTTTCCTTCTAGCCGAAATAAGAAAGGAAATAAAAACAAAGCAATGAAACAAAGAAAAGAAGAAAAAAAAAAGAAGAAAAAAAGAAAAAAGGGAAATGATATGAAGGTAATACGCAAGAGCGAGAAAGAAAGACAAGACGCATTCGAGCTCAATCAAACTTAAGGGGGCATTCAAGAGGGCTCGTGAGTGTGTATTTTTATGTTGAACACTCAATATACGTACTCTAAGGCCGCACGTCACACTGCTCAAATACTGGAGAGCTTTAGGGAACCGTGTTTGCACATCCCTTTACGGTACGAAGGGACCTCCGGAACCAACTGAGCACGCGCTACCATAGAAGTCTCGCGCATGCGCAGTTCGTACTGAAGCGGCCCATCGTATATATCGTATCGGATGTGCAAACACGGTTCCCTAAACCTCCCCGGTAATTGTACGACGATCGTCACAGGACCGTCAAGCAGGGAAGAAAAAACACCTAAAGTGTGTGGAGACTGTCTTTTGTACACGTAGCAGTGCGACCGAGGCTTAATTAGGCGTTCTCTTTACAATTGCGACTATGTGCCACTATGTTAACAAACGTAACTAAAAAAATCGTATCGCAACCTTTTTTCTGCAAAGAAAAAAAAGTCGTCTAAATGTTTTGCGTTTTTAGAAAAAAAATTGGAAGCGACATTTGAAGTTTTATAATGCATAAATTGCATTATAGGACCTTAAATTTTCGATTTTCCAGCTAAACTTGGCGGGGAAGCTACACATAGCTCACGTGACGTCAGGTCACGTGACGTCAATTTCCCTGCCAAATTTAGCGGCGAAACTGGATTCGTGTACAGGTCACGTGGCGTCAATGTTTCACTAAATTTAGCGGGGAAACTGAAATCGTGCGTAGGTAACGTGACATCAATTTCCCCGCTAAATTTAGCGGGAAATGCACGGACGGACAGACAGACGGACGGACAAACTTTTGGGATTTGGGGGTGAGTTATGACGTAATAAGGTTTTTCCGATGTCTATCGACACCAAAACCAAACTTCATAAAATGAATACATAAAAAAAAATGAATAAAGCAAGAGGGACAAAGGGAGAGAGAGAGAGAGAGAAATACTGAAGGGCCTACTAATTATATACTCGTTAATTTTGTCGCGTGTCAGTATCAAAACGCAATGCAAGTTCTTCTGCTTTTTGGGCAGGGGCTGTGATGACGTCAGAATGCCGAGCTCTGATTGGCTCTGACAGAAGAATAGTGGGTAGACCTGAAAGCAAGCTGCCTTGAGGTCTACCCACTATCAATACGACGCCGAGCCAATGAGAGCTCGGCGTCGTATTGACGTCACCGCAACCGGATGCGCCATAAGAAGCAGACGGACTCGCGCTCCGCATAGAGATAATAAATATATCAAAGTGTAAAATAACAATACTATAAATAGAAATGAAGAAATGGCAGCCTGATATGCACCAGGGTATCTCGGATTCAAGATGTTAAATAACAAACAAGAATTAAAGGGAGAAAAAATAATAAAGAAAAAATCTTGGCAGCGTACTGCAAAACTGGGTGTCTACCCCGACTGTTTCTAAACCCGTCCAACGTCGGGAGCCTCAAGGTCTGTCCGTCTCATCGCGGATACTACATCCTTGGTTGCGTCAGGTGCCGTCAGTCAGTCGCGTCGAAGCCACTATGTAAATGAGCTTCGGGCGACAAGCTCGCACCGAGACGCGCAGAAACAAAAACACCGATGAGGCGACAAAATGGCCGAGTTGTCACTACGCCCTGCAGAATGAGCCGCGTGAGTGAACTGATCAACATCGAAGAGGAAGACGTGTAGAATGACCAGCAGAAAGCAGCTTGGTGACAAAATAAATGCGAAAAAAAAACTACATTTTTTGTTCTTAAATGTTACGCGAACCTTGGCAGAACACAGCTATTATTTATTCATTCAATTTAAGCTGCAGTGCCAAAGGAGCGACGCAGGGTTTATAGGAACGCTGAAGGAAAGTGACAAATATACACATATTAAAATGATGTGAACAGCAATATGCATATACAAAAATATACACAGAAGTATATACTCAGTAGTATACACAAACAGACATACAACCATCAATAAAAGAAAAGAAACAAGGCTCGGGACGGAAAAGAGGAATGCTTGTTCAGTCGTTGTATCGAACTCCTGCGATACCGTAAAATATTACGCAGACACACACACACACACACAAAAAGAGAGAAAAAAAAGTTTAACATGGTTATAATTTATGACTGTCGAAAACAAAACTCAGCTTTGTCAATACAAACCCTTCATGCTTGAAGTGCACCATCCTCCCTCGCAAAACAAAAACACCGAGAAAAAAAAGCGTCTCTCGTCCCGGTAGTTCCCGTCTCCACACCGCACGAACAGTGAGCAGGAAACAAAATAATGGCTGACGCTTGAAAAAAATTACGCGCACATACGAAAAAAGAAAAGATGACACACAAAACAGCGGTGGCAAGGGGAACAAAAAAAAAAACAGGAGCGGATATCCGGTTGCTTTGTCGACTGTCCCGCCCCTAGCGTCCGTCACCGCAACTCAGTTACAGCGCGACACGCTTGAGTGAAAGCGCGCGCGCTGTAGCGGACGAGAAGTCGGCAGACGCCAAAGAGGCGTTGTCTGCTTCGCAGCCTCTCGGCCGTTTCATTTAATTGCAGTGGTCCGAGTGGCCGACATGTCACGCGCATTCGAGACGCTTCACTGGATCCCATTTCTATCGTTCTGAGACTTGTCATTTGGTCATTTGTTGGCGATTTCACAAGAGGACGAACCCCGGCGTGTCTGGATTTGGATGTCACATCTCGAGTCGCCTTCACTTCTTCTGGGAGGTGAGTCACACTTCAGGCTTCTAATTTTCGGCATTAAAAATCAGTAAAAAAAAGTTATTAAACATTGTAGTGCACGAGAAAGCACGGTAGGCCGTAGAACGCAGCTCTCTGCATACGGATATCTAGCAGCGGCCAGTATGGATCGTTGGTGTCTACATAGTATGGACTATAGTGTGAACACTGGCGCCAAGCAGAGTCTCTACATACTAAATACATAGGAGCATACGATATGAGCGCAGGGGTCTACATATATAGTACGAATTAGTATGAACACAGGTGTCTGCATGCGCGCGACATACACGGCAATATAGCCATACTATGAACACAGGTGTCTGCATGCGTGCGACATATACAGCAATTATTCGCGTCTCCAGCTCGCCGCTCGCCCTCCCGCGGCGGAAACGGGAAGCGCTCTAGTGAGTGGTCCCCCGATTCTCCTGCTAAGCGGGCATGGCGGAACTGCTGGCGATCATGGCTCGCGAAATGTCGTTTCCGAATGCAAACAACACTCTTCAGTGTCCCAACGTAGTGCTGCAGCCGGTATGGGATTGTACCTTACTGGAGAGTTTTAGTATTGCGCATAGAAGCAAACGCAAGCAATGTGCGTTAGCGCTGGAGTTGCGTGCCCCACGTTGTGCGTGCGCCTCATCGCCATGCGCCACCCCAAAACCGCAATTTTGGGCTCCGCGCACGCACAGTGTGGAAGACGCAAAGCCAACGCAACCACACAGGGCTTGAGTTCGCTAGTATACGCAATATTAAAATTCACTACTGTTTCAACGGCTTCCAACGCCAACGAAACGTGCTGCAGTGAGCAGACGTGCAAGCAGGTAGGCGTTCCTTCGAACTGGAAAGGCTGAGATTGGCAAAACGACGGCAAGGCCAGGATTCTCGGACATTTGCTTTAGTTCTCCGGGGTGCCCCTAGATGGCGCGATGAGCGGGGTAAGTGGCGGAGAGTGGAATCGGCGGCCGCTCCCCAGCTGCTCCGCTCTCCCTTTCGGGTGCCGTGGTCAACACGGTGGCTCGGTACAACAGTGGCGTGTCGTTACGCTGGTCGGCTGCTTGAGCACATTGCTACATCCATTTTACCCTTTTCGAGAGGAAGAGGCTCTAAAGCAATAAAACGCACGCGTTCTTTCGCTTCTGTTTTTATTTATAATTTTTATAATGAAGGCTCTTCCTGCTTGCTAAATATTTGTGTCTCGTCAATGTGTATTAAAATATTAAATAGGTACGAAATAACACTAAAACGGGATAATAATTTTCTTTGCACCTAAAGTGAGAGCTCTCCGGCATAGAGGAAAGGCACGAAGTGTGAGATCTTCCGCGGTTCCATGCCCTTTCCCCTTTCCTCTTTCTTATTGGAACTATGTAGGCGCTGTTTTGTAACGTAACATTTAAAGCTGTCGCGATTGCAGCAGAGTGCACAACTGACTGCGATTACGGCGTCTCTGGAGATACAGTTTATATTTGGTTTCACGTTGGTCAACAGTCACCATATCCCAGTGACGTACCTGGAGAAGAGATTTCTGAGCCCTTTTCCTTCCGTTTCACTACACCCCCCCCCCCCCCCCCAAGAAAAAAAATGCCTGGCTGTACGCTACTGCCAAGCACTACCTAATATTTTAGTTGCGGTTTCCACTACAGTGTGTTTTCACCCACAGCCGAAACTCTTATTTTTTGGCTCAGCTTCCACATGCATGAAAAGAATTTTTCGACTTTTATATGTGATCGTTTCCCCCACAAAGAAAATTTTCATGACCCGTCAGCACTGCAACCCATCACGAAATATAAGCAGTAATGGCGCATTCACAGTGGCGGTTGAGGCGCTTTTGCAAAGCGGTTGCGAATGCCGTTCGAAAAGCGGCGTCGTTCACATACACCGAGCCGCTTTTGGCTCAGTGTATGGCGAGCCAAAAGCGGCTCGGTCACTTCGGGCGATCGGAGCCGTATCCTCAGTTTGCGGGGAAATTCAAAACGCAACGACGGGTGTTTTCTCTCTCTTTTTTTTTTTTTGGGGGGGGGGGGGGGGAATTGAAGTATTGGGTTACCTGATCCGAGCAAAGCCCTTTTGAAGGACCGACCGTGTATTATTTCTTACTTATTATCGCTGCGGACTCGTTACCTGCGTGAAAATTACATCGCATCGTTGATTTTGTTGCTGCATTGCAGGCTTCCCAAATGACTGAAGTCGGAAGCCATGTTGCCTCAAAGGCGAACACGCCAGTCGAACGTCACATGAGCGCCGAGCTGCGATTGGCTAGTCATCTCGCGGCTGGCAAGAGCGGCTGAGAGTATGAGTTACAGTGTCTAGGGCGTCATATATTCAAAAAGAATGTGTTATACAATTGAAGGAATCTGTATTGACCTGTCGCGTCCCACGCACAAGCCTCATCGGCTTATGTGGGTGTTGAGCAAAATTTAAATTGAAAAAAATAAAAATTGTATTGTATTGTATTGTATTGTATTGTATTGTAAGTCGGTCCCGAAGCGGTTGGCCAAAAGAGGCTCAACCGCGCCGCTCGAGCCGCTTTTGCGGTCGAAAACGGGCCCGTCCGCTTTGCGGTTGGTGAACCGCTGCCAGTGTGAATGCGCCGTAAGCGATCGATTTCTGCTGATATAGACTTTATTCAAATTTAATTAAAAAAAGCTCAAGGCAAGGAACTTTTATTTGCCTTCCCACATAGGCGTTCACGGGCTAAAATCTCTAAATGTTAGCAACGTCGGTGCAATAAGCCTATCCTACATAAAGAACAAAAACGTTGCTTTGGTGAATACCGTTACAACCGCAGCGAGAGCTATGAAATTTGTACGTCTATTATTGTTTACGAGCATACAGTCGAAACTCGTAGTCTGCTCCAGGAAGTTACAGCAACGTTCACACAGAAAAAAACACACACACACACTCACAAGCCGTACATCTTTCACAGTTACAACAGCTGACCCGGCAACAGTAGCGGGAACTTTTTCTTTTTCCAATGTAAAAATCGACAAATGAAATAACACGAAATCGCCCTCGTTATCTCGACAGCGGGGGACTCCTTTTCGTTGCTGCCTTGGGGTGGGATAAGCCGGGATAAGCTCATTATCCGGGGTTAAGGGGGGGGGGGGGAGGGGCAGGGCTAGACGACGACAATTTTGTGCCTTCGAGAAGTCTTGCTACGTACCTCGCGTCGGCAGCCGAAATTTTTCCTCCATAGACGCCTCGCCTGTTCGTTTCTCACTGCAGCGCAAGGTTTTCTACTGGACATTTTGGCTATCATTTTCAATGCATTAGAACGTGGAAGTAAATACATCGCATGAACGTTGCCCTGATTATTTGCAAACTAAAAATGTGACACTATACTGCTGCAACCCAATCAATTTCATCATCGATCATTTTTTGGAATGATTCCATGGTGAAAGTATGTTCATCGTGATTCCACAGAAGTGCGTCGTTTCAGAGGCAGAAATAGGTCGTTGTATTTATTTTCTGGAAATACTCGCTCCTGTGACGCTCGAGTGCGTAAGGACAATACATTCGAGGGAGTGCGTAATACTTTACAATTGTCGTTGACGATCAAATGTCTGAGGGAAGTGCTAAACTTATTTGCACCATATTGGATCGCCTCTGAGCAGCTTTTGTTGGCTTTCGGATATCATGGATATTGCTCACCGTGAGCCTGGCTGGTCGTCCTTTTATTTCGCACAACACAATGACGTTTTCAAGCGTCATTAAAAACTGAAAAATGCAACAATTGCAAAGAAAATGTAAAAAATGAACCTGCAAAACTTGTTGCACCTACGCCCTTTCCTTTTTTATTTTTTTTTCCGTTCCCGCGCCAATACACAGAATAGTGACCGAGCAGCGAATTTCCGCAAAAACATTCCTCCTTGGAGAGAGGACTCCAAGGTATATGGTAGTGAACCTGTCAGTGAGTTTGTAAAGCTAACAGGCGACCTTTGAATGTAGCCTTCCTCACAAATAATGCCCGGGATATTTCCATTTTCTTGCCACGCGATTGAAAGGCACGAAGCTGGGAAAATTCATGTGCACAAACGCGCTGCTTGTAAGCGTGAGTACCAGGTTTATAGTGCATGTCAATTTAGATGTAAATAGTTCAAACACTGCACAAACATTCGCGTCCTGGTGGAAGACATGGAAGCATGGCGGAAAGCAGTTTGCTGAAAATTCAAGTCTCCATTTCATTGTACTGGTGTGAAAAAGTATTACGTATTTTTGTTTTATTTCCGGGTGAAAATAATAACACCGTTGAGAAACGAAACACTGCGTTTTGAGGAACGCCGAGAGGACAAAACAAAAACAGGACAAACTATACGAGGCGTTTTGCGTCGCTCAGCTTCTCCTGGTTCCTTTTCCGGAGCCTTTAGAAACGGGATCAAAAATTATGAACCTACTGAAACGACTTACCACATTACAGCAGTTCATTTCCATTTCGACAAGCTCTTTTCAAGCGTCTTGCATAGTTCAGCTTGTACTATCTCTGTTTCCATTTTCGGTTCCTTTCAATAAAGGGAGCATGCAGCAACTGGACCAACTTACCATTCATAATTTGCGGAGAAGAAGCGGAAATGCGACAAAATAAAGTGGTATTTGCAAAAAAAGAAAGAAAAAAAAAGAAAGATGTGTGTTGGAGAGGTGAGTGTCGGAAACATGACGAATGATTACAGCAGCGATGACAATCAGGAAATAAATTTAAGTTTTACTTATTCGGCTTCTTTGGCCTTCGATGATCCCGTACCAGTCGATGCTTCTTTATGTCGCCCACTTATCCGGCAAGCGAAGTCGATCAAAATGTCCTTGAGTATGTCGAAAAAACAAGTATCCCATTTCCCGCACTACCGTAGCAAGACAGTGGTAAGAGAGAATGTTGTTGCACAAACACGAGTGGTACTCGCGCCGTCGAAAGAAGCCTATGCAAGATCTTTTTCGTATCCCTGATGATATTTATATAGGCATTGGAAGATGGCAATTGCATCGAATTATCATATACTGACCTCTCGTTACCGGTATAAAAAGGGGGGGGGGTTGTTTTGGGAAGGTGATAATATTTATTCTCACTCAGGAGAGCTGCGGATCATAATAAAGTCGACTCGCCCATACCGGGAAAGCCTGTGGGGCCGGATCTATAGATATGAGTAAAATGTTTTATACAGGTTACAGGCTACTGAGAATTTATGATAGTACAAACGATAGGCCGTCGTGATACCCATCTTACGACGGCGCCGTCTTCATCAGAAGCCAGAATTTCGGTTTGCTTGTTCCACCCAGTGTTGTCCAATATTGGCTAAATCCGGTAAAGTGTTGATCGCACAGACCTGTACTAAAATTTAAAGGGCCTCTATCAAGTCCATAAACAGTCACCAAGCAGAGGTAAAGACGAATAAGTAAGCAAAATAGTGCAAAATAGGATGAACTTAAGGCCCGTTCACACTCTTGCGACCGAGTTCGACCGAGAGAGACCAAGCCGGTTTTAAGCCTCTTGCGATCTCTTAGGACCAGCTCGGCTGCAGCGGAGCTGGTCCTAAGAGATCGCAAGAGGCTAAGGCCCGTTCACACTCTTGCGACCGAGAGAGACCGAGAGAGACCAAACCGGTTTTTAAGCCTCTTGCGATCTCTTAAGACAAGCTCGGCTGCAGCGGAGCTGGTCCTAAGAGATCGCAAGAGGCTTAAAACCGGTTGGGTCTCTCTCAGTTGAACTCGGTTGCAAGTGTGTGAACGGGCCTTTAAAACCGGTTTGGTCTCTCTCGGTCGAACTCGGTTGCAAGAGTGTGAACGGACCTTTATGAGAGGATATATATGTTTCTAACAGCGAAGGGATTAGGGAAAGCCACTTGATTCATATGTTTCGGAAGGAAATGATCTATCGACGACCCGAACCCTTTATTGCGCGAGCCAATCCCTTCGCAGACACGGCTCCAGCAGCAGCGCGACCCCTGCAGCTGCTCCGGCCCCTCGATCTTCACCGACCGAGCGGCCTCGCGCCTGCAGAAAACGTTCGGTCGCGCTGGCTTCCTCGCGAATTGAGCGTGCCTGCAAGGCGAACACACATGGAAATGTAGTCCCTACAGGAGAAGCCGACACAAAAGAAGCCCTTGCAGTCACGTGACTTTTCTGAGAGGGTAAATAGTTCAAGGTCTCATGGCGGATTACGGAGCGCTAAAACTCCCTACTGCCTCTATGTTGTGAAATAACGGGTAGCGGAAACGATCTGCTAAAACTCGACATCTTGTAAACCCTGAGATGGGGAACGATAAAAAAAAAAACGGACAAACACAACAAAATCTCAAACGCAGCTGAATTTTATTGATATAAGCATACCAATAAATAGACTTTCAGACAAAAGGAAAAGAGAAAGGGCAAAAAGAACTCAAATGCAAAAACGAGACGGCCAACACGTTCATCCCAGACAGCCTGAGCCACTCCCCGGCTCCAACACTTTCGGAAAGGGAGCCGACAACCCGAACAACAACAACCACAAGGGCAACACACATGGCGACCTCCGAACCGCTAAAGCCTAATCCCCATTTCCTACTCCAAGCAAACGCTTCCCGGTACCCCCCCCCCCCTTCTCAAGGTTTACAAAGCCCCCTTCATACAAGCAAAAACCACCCTTTCATCCGATCACTGATAACCTAGGACGGCTGGCTCACACAATTCCCCCGCTCGCGAATGCACAAAGTCTCCTTAATTAGCCTTCTAAACAATTTTTTTTTCGTTATCAAACGTTTCGTTTCGTTTGTTTCGTTATCGCAATCAAAATGAAACAAACGTGCCTCTCCACTGTACAAACTAACGTCGGCTTAAAGCTAAAAAAAAAAAGTGAAACACCTTCTTGTATTGACCATGGAATATCAGGTGCTAATCAGCTTTCCTAGCGATCGCATAATGCACACACTACAGGAACCACGTTTAAATGTTTTCGTAAAAAAAACAAAAATTGTTGAACCTTATTATTCGCGGGTATCAAGCAGGAAACAGGAATTACCAATCCTGCCTTGCTTTTCTTGGAAGATCACAAGCGTGGCTTTCTTGTCGTCACCTGTTTACCGCCCTCCCCCGAAGGGCCGACATGGAGAATGGATTAGGAGACGCCTCCGTTAATCCGGCTTAACCCGCGGAAAAGGGGGCCTGCTGCTCAAATAAAAATTATTTCGCTGCTCGAAAAAAAAAAAAAAAAACGCCACGGGCAGCGATTGAGTGCGCTTTGCCGGGTGCGCAACGCTACGGGCGCCTTGAACAAGCTTGAATGCATTGGACTAGCATTTTTCGAAGCACGGCAGGTCTATACTTCGTTTCAGCTTCCGTCCGAGCGCAGCCAAAGCTACGTGTGGCCGGAGCCAATCACACGCCGGTAATAGGTCACGCGATCTCGCTTGCACTTTTGTATCACTCCAATGCGCCGCTGATCGTCCGCGCCGCCCGCGCTCGCCGAGTATTTCGTCTGCTACGGGTGTATCAGCAGTATCGTCTGCTACAGGTTTAAAATGTGCCCTTTCAAGTTCTGAAATTTAGTCGCAGGGGATGTCAGCACGTAGGCTGGCCGCTGGCGTCTGTGTCCGAGCTTTCCATCTGTTCGGGATTTCGGCATAGTTTCGAGGTGTATTTACACATTGCAAGGTGCCCGATGACGCGGCCGTTGATGTTTCCCTGTATTATCTGGATATACCAGGGCTCAAGGCGCAATCTTTTCCACCAGCTTCTCGGCGTTCAATGTAATCGGCAGGTAAAGGGGTGCCCTGATTTCGCCGCGTATCAGTGAATTGTAGTGGCCCGGACGCTTTTCTTGCTTACAACGCATTAGCGGTACGATAAGGCCGGAGTCTCCTGCCGAATTTAAAATAGACATTCATCACGACCTCTCGCGCCTGACGCCCAAACGTGCCTTTGCGAAGGGATGTTTTGAAGCGACTCAATGAGGAAAGCAGCTAAGCTACAGTGAAGCGAAGCACATGATTCGGCCCAGTGATTCGGTCATTACGGGAACGAAATCACACAGAAAAACCGAGCGCTGCAGCAGTGTTGCCAGCGGATGTACGTGTTTTCACCAAACTAGATGCGTTTACATATATTAAAAAAAACATAACCTTCAGATATTTAATTCTTTTAGTTGCAAATCATTCTCAGCAGTAAACATTTGAAATATTGTTCAATATATACGCACAAAACAGTTATTTAAAAAAAAATTACTTTTGCGGACTACTTTGTGGTGCGTAGGAATGCTGATTTCAAATTAGCGAACCGTCTCTCAGCCTTTGGCTGCGCTCGGACGGAAGCTGAAGTGTCCTATCATTTTTTTTGCAACGCGGATTCTGCGTTTCAGTCTAGCTGAGGTATCACTGGCAGAACACGAATCGCATACTTGGAAGGTGTATACCGTTATATACTCCATCTGAAAACTCACATAGCTAGTTGAGTGAATTCAATACTACCGCATTCGTTGAAGCTCGATTTGTTGAATCGAACTTCAACAAATCACACGCACCCATTCTCTCTGTTCCTGTTTACCCAGTCATAGTCGTTCCCTCACGATGCAATACGAGTGCAACTAACGGCAGTTTATGCAATGTCGACGTTGCACAGCCGTGATAGCACGGTTTTTAGAGGCGCTATAGAACGAGCTCAAGCGTCGCTGCAATGTCTGTACACTGATTGATTCCTGTTTCCCCGCCGTGGCGTCACACGAGAAAAGCGATTTTGTTCTGTTTGTGAGATTAGGAACACAGAAATCAAAATATAATCACGGTAATAAAACAAAGCGAAATGAATCTCCGCAGCCAATACCCAACCGTTCGCGAGGTGACTAGGCAGAAGCATATATTACCTCCGTGATTTCACACTCTGCGCACCACCAGAAAGAGTCATACAAACTCCTTGGCGCTATTATCAACACGATTGCGTTTGCAAGCTGGTTGTTTGACTCAGCTAGGATTCGTCCCTTCTGGCTTTCATAGCTCTGTATAAAACCAGAAAGGTAGATACTTTTCTACATTGGGCGCATCTGCCCGGGGCCTCCAGTTATTTACGGCCAAAATCACACTAGAAGCGCTAGCGAAATAGGTGCTAAGAGTTTTGCAAAAGGGAGCGTAGACCGAAAAAAAAAAAGAAAAATGACAGAAAAAAAAAACCTCTGGTCATGTTACCAAAAATAAAAAACCCAGTTCACGTGATTTTTTTGCTCACGTGACCAAACAAAAGAAAACGAAACAAAAAACACGAGTAAAAACCATTTTTGCACGATTTCGAAGCTAGGCCCTCTTGATCGCGAACCTAGCGCGCTATCCGTTGCACCAACATAACTCGGCCAAGGGCTCAGGCATTCTCTCATCACAGGAGAAAGCTTAGGCGCCCTCGTAGTTTTTCATACATGTGCAATTCATAATTGTGGCCAGAATTCACGTTCCAGAATGCTTTTAGACTTTTCGAAAGCATTCTGCTTGAATGCTTTTGCACTTTTGCAATGCTTTTGGACTTTTGGAGTTTTCCTCATCGGAATAATTTTAGCCTTTTGGAGCAAAACGAGTTTTCCTCATCCGAATCATACGTGCAGGCATCCCCTCTTCCCGTGTGTAACAACACTCAACAACAAAAACAACTCATCCGAAACACCTTCTAAAGCCAGTTGACCGCACTGGGTCGTCCAGCTCATCAAGCAGCACGAGACCACAACCGGGAAGGCTATTTTCAAATTCTCTGACGTGCCCGTCCTCGCATCCGAGGTCGCCGTTTGACAAGATTATCTTTCTTCCACCTGGTTGCCGGAACCCCCACGGCAGCTTTGTCCCGTCCCCCACTCCCTCTCGGGAGGATAGCTCGTCCCGAGGCAAATCCCATTTTCGCGACGCTCTTTCCATGACCCTTTCCCTCCCCGTCACCCAGCTTCGGGAGAGAAGGTTCTTCCCTGCAGAACGACCCGTTTGTACAGCGGCCTTTAAATATATACTCTTCCAATCGTCCTCGAAGAAACGGATAGGGATACCCAGGAAGGCTTGCTCAGAACGAGCTGAGAGGTAATCTTTCCTTCGACACAACATACACAAAAAAGATGCTGCGCCTAAGGCTGCTTCAACGTCATGAGGATGAACAACACGGACTCTCAGCTGAAGGGGGTTGTAGCCGTTCGCCATGCTACAATAAACCGCGTTTATTTTTGAGGGTTTTTAACAGGAGGATTAGTCTCCGCGAGCTTTTCGCTTGAAGGAGAGTGGGCACGGAAGAAGGTAGTTTAGCGACCTCGTTGGCGGATATCCCGAGTTTTGTTCGTTTCCCTTCGAGAAGGATCATCCCTTCATTCCTCCAGTCTCTACTCTGGGAGCGTCTAAAACGTTTGTGCATGTCTTCGGGGAAGCACCCAGAAGATGACGCGGAATGGTGCCTTCACACGTCACACGACTATTTTTTCTCCGCAGAGGGGGAAAAGAACGGCATCGTCTTTTGGGGTCAGCTGAGCCGCGTCACGGATACATCATAATCCCTCTACTAGTGGACAGCTAAAAAAAAAATCTGTTCCCGTTAAAAAAAAAAAAAGACATTTACAAGTTCCTGCGCGAAACTTGCGACGAACGGAACTTCGCGAGCCCCCTTGGACGAAGAGTTGTTTCAGCTGTATGGTGTGGTCGAAGACAATGAATACGGAACAATTGCGCGAAAAGTTGTACGATAAACATTTGATTACTTATACAGTACACGAGTGGTTTTCAAATGGGGGTCCGCGGACCCTTTGGGGTCGGAAGGCATTCTAGGAGTCCGCGAAGCCTTGCCTTATCAGTCAAGCGCGGCAATAAAAGTTGTCTTTTTTTTCAGGTCGAAAATAAATGTCTCAGTTTTTGGACAAGTTTTCTGGTGTGAACGTCAATAAGAGTGGTCTGCTTCACACTAGCCCTTAGTTATACCCATTTATTAAATCGCTATTTTATTTAACCTATACCTCTCCTCTCACCATGAACGGGGTCCTCCGCCATCTCCGCCGATCCACAAGGGGTCCGCGTGACATCGATGGTTGAGAACCACTGTAGTACACTATGTAATAACGCGTCGAGTACTAAATTATATGGGTAGATCTAATAAATATTTGAAAGCGCCTAGAAGACAGGGACGGACAAGAGCAGACGCAACACGCATTACCGCTTTCTGCGCTTTGAACCAACTACACTCTTAAAAATGTCTGTGCGTCTACTTTCACGCACAATTATTGGAAAGCCAATCACCGCAACTTATGGAGACAGCTCAGCGAATGACGATGCCGAAACATATGTTTAGACCAAAACACTCAGTCTCAGTTCTGACATTAAGCAATGCAAGCGTGACGTTTTGCATTGCTTAATGCCACAACTCAGACTGCGTTTTTTGGTCTAAACATATGTTTCGGCATCGTCATTCGCTGAGCTGTCTCCATAAGTTGCGGTGATTGGCTCTCCGATAATTGTGCGTGAAAGTAGACGCACAGACGTTTTTAAGAGTGTAGCCCAACCAACCACTTTACCTCAGTTCTAACAAACTGAAATATCGTATAATCATAATGGCATTGCTATCGGGCTTCTGCACTGCAGCAAGTTGGTTTTCAAACGCGCGTCCGATACGGTAGCGAAACTCCGAAAATATTTCAAATAAAACGCCTTATATTGCCGTGAGTGTTCACCGAGGAACACAGACATCCCGCGTTATGGAACCTCTGATATGAATTCGGCAAAAATCGATGGACTTGTTCCCTCCACGCTTGTCGTTCTTTCTGAGATAAGCATTCCTAGTTCATTCAATACAACCATTGTCAAGTCGCCTAACAGCTGCTAAAACGGCACGAATACGGCCGGCCACGCAGCTCCAAGAAAAAGAAACACGGTGTCAAACCACCCAGTCCTCGGCCACTTTTAAAATATACGTATTATATGGGCGATGCGGCAGTGCTCGTGCGCTTTTAAAAATCATGTATCGTACCACATGCACCGAACAATTGCATAAAGGAGGTTTCACACGTCTCGGGGCTCTAGCTTGTAGGTCGGACGAAAACGCTCTTCACACAAAAATAGAAATCAATCCCAATTTTCGGCTGCCCGGCATCTATTTAATAACCCTATCCCCCAGTATTTAAGCCGAAACCGTTTTCGCACACGGCTGCATGGTATTCTACATACATGAAACAATCGTATAACCCAGGTTTTACACACAGCTCGGGGGTTCTAACCTTTGGGCAGGACGATTCCGCGTATGTCGAAAAACTGGTATTTCCAAAATAATTCGTGCC